>VXBO01008385.1:172505-192433 GCA_013400135.1 Rhinoptilus africanus
GGGGGGTTTCTGGGCCGTGTCATGACGACATTCCCTGAGCACTGCTCTGATCCCTGCCTGGAAAGCGTGTCATTGCCTCTGATTTTCCAGTCTAGTGGTGGAGGGATGATGGTCTTGTGCTGGATGCCACAAGAGGATGTGTATGGCGGGAGGTTGAAGGAAAGCACAATTTAGTTCTTGTCTCCCTCTTGGAAGTCCCATCACCTCACATGAGCCCTCCCAGCAAAGCTGGCTGGCTCCCTCCTCTGTGACTGGGATGCAGTGTGTGGAGCACACAGGTTATGGGACAGAATAGCCTGTAAATACTGCGGTTGTTGGACAGCTTTGGTTACTGCATCAGTGTGTGCCAGCGCGGGAAACAAGCAAGAAAGCTCAATGTTATGGACCAGGAGGATCAGGGCAGCCTTTGTATCTGGGCTCCATCCAGCACCATGCCCGGAAGGTTTGCCTGCCCTGCAGGTAATCCTGCCACAGCATCCCAGTGCTATGCCAAAAAGGCAGATTTAAAACAGGGGGAGGAACTGTCAGAGCAGCCCAGGGAACCCCCTCGCCCTCCATCCACACTTGGCCGTGCCCTCACTGCCCCAGGGGCTGCTCCCATCCTCAGGCTGGTGCAGACGACAGCATGGACCTGGGACACCCCCTTGGCATGGGGCTGGGAGGAGCTGGGTGTCCCCCACCCCGACAGCTGCTTATTGCAGGAATCCAGCTGTGGGGAGTGGGAGAACAGGGCTCATTGCACCTAACTTCAGACGTGCTGTTATCACATTTCAATGTCCGAGCGGGTCGCAGGAACAGATCTTTCAAGGGAACGCGACTCACCCAGGCTGGGTTTAGTCACATCCTTCAGGAGGAGCTGCACCATGCCCATCTCTCGCTGCTGGCAATAAAGGAGCGATTCGCTCACATGACGCCACCTGCAGCAAAACCTTCAAAAGCTGAAGAAGACAAGCAGCACCTCTACTCAGTCAGAGATGCCAAATATCCCCGTTGGCCCTCCTGGGCACTGGGAGAGGAGAGCTCTACCTGTCACAGCCCCTGTGGCCGGGGTGGACGGCGCTCACATTGTCCGGGGCTGCGTGCTCGGAACCGGGGAGCATCCTTCCCTGCAGCTCCCCACCAGCTCACAGCCCACCATCCCCGGGGCCAAGAGCCGCCGCTCTTCACCCCAATCAGCCCCCGCCGAGCCCTGGGGGCCACAGCAGGACCCGCCACCGCTTGGTGGGACCCTTGGCCGGGCCCTGCCCCTCCCCAGCCCCGCAGCACCCGGGGCACTGGGGCTTCCCGGGGGTCGTTTGCCGAGATCACCCCCTGGACGGCACGGTCCTACCCGTTAGAGGGGTGCAAGGTGCGGGGGGGGGGGGCTGTGTAGCCCCTGCTGCGGTACCACCCTGCACCGTCTCCCAACGCAGGAGCATCCCGGCGCCGCGAAACCAGGAGGCACCGCAAAATCACAGCGCGCAGTTCTCTAGCGCTGCGTCTCGGCTACTAAATAATAATAGGTCTTACAAAGCCATGAGAGTGAGTTAAAATGGTGTGGATTAAAAAAACCCACAAAAAACAAAAAACAACACAACGAACTCACAACCACAGACATTCGCCAATTGCCTAGATTTCCAGGTCGGTAACACCTACAGCCACCAGGACACAGAGAAATCAAACCCCAGGCTCTCACCTGACCTTCAGGAGATCGGAGACCGAGGAGTAAGAGATGTATGAGCTAAGACATAACCTGCTACACTTTAAAATGTTCCGCAGGGTAGCTCGGCACTGATGAACTGCTGCGTGCCTTTGCCTGGCAGTCCCTCATCCATCTTTCTCTCGGGGTCTTCCTCTCTAATCCATACTGATTTTGGAAGAAAAATGTCAAAATGCTGCATCATTTAGACTTCAGATTTCAAGATGCTAGAGAGAGTGCAATTGTACCACGCCAAGCACCATAAACACTAGAAATTCAGGTTTCTGGGGGAGCAATCCGATCTGTTATGACTTGGGAGGGCTCAGGGCAGACTCACAAATAACCCCGTGCTTCACCCGAGCAAGGGCAGGTGCTGCCCCCACCAAGACCAACACGGCACTGAGGTGCCCGTGATCCCCCCCGGCTTTACCAAGCAATGGCATTATTTTTATACTGTTTGCTTGACTGGGAGTTCTCCGGCTTTTGGTTAATATATCATTTTAATAATCGCAGAAGAACACAAAACAGGAAACGCAAAGAGTGTATCTCGTGATAGATGTAATAATTCATAGATAACCCTCCTGCCAGCATTATCGAGCCTTTCCCGGGTTGCTCCTGGAGGAGTCCAGGGCACTGGTGCTGGGGAAGCAGTCGCAACTCCTGGCACTGCTTGAAGCTGCATCCGACCCGGGGTGGGAATGGCTTGGGGAGCTGCGGTGTCCGGGGGTGGTGACTCTACGGGGCCAGGGACAATCCTTCCTGCTGAGCACGGAGCAGCCTCTCTGTGAGGAGGACTGCTGAACCTGATCACAGCATTAATGATAAACACTGGGAATAACGTGCTCTGGACCACCTCTGAAGACAGGCTGAGAGAGCTGGGGGGGGTCAGCCTGGAGAAGAGAAGGCTCCAGGGAGACCTTGGAGCCCCTTCTGGTATCTGAATGGGGCCTACAAGAANATGGGCACAGCCGGCAGCCGAGGCAGCACCGGGAGAGCCACAGCCACGCAGGATCCTGGCCAGCTGAGACCCTTCCTGGCGTGGGCAGCTGCCCCCGGAGCTGAGGCAGACTAGTGCCCCCCGCACTGTTCTGTGACGAGTCCCTCATCAGACGCTCATCACCTCTGGAGGCTGCGGGTCCAGGCGCCTCCCCAGCGCTCTGTACGGGATGACCAGGGGGCAGATCGTGAGGATTCGTCTTTGTGCAAGTGACACACGTGTTATCCACCCAAGCCACACGCTCCACTCCTCTCCGCTCCAGAACACTTCTTCCCGCTCTTCCTGCCCTCGTCTCCTCCCCTTTGGTGCTACACTGGCAGCTCCTCAAGCAGCAGCAAAGGACCAAGACCTGGCTCCTACTGTCTACATCCTATAACCGCATTTCTTGGCACTCCTCCTGCCCATGGCCTTTGCACGGGGGAGCGATCACGGCTGCACATCGTGCTCACAGGACAAGAGCAGACTCGAAACATGATCTAAGAGTGATGTGGAAAACCAAATATTCCGAGATTCCTCAATGCAGAGGTGGCCCAGGCTGCAGGGTCAGGATCCCTCAGTCCCTCTGAAACCAGACCCGCGTGTACATGGCTGCAGACGGGCTCGGAGACGGGAGCGAAGGGTTTCTGCTGGCAGAGCATCCCCCCCTCTGCTGGGCTGGGCACCTCTGTGGCACCGACTGCCACCACCAAGAAGCCATTTCTCCTTACAGAAAGCCTCTCTCATCTAGCAGACAAAGGAGAGGCAAAATCCAGTCACTGCAGAGAGGGGGTGTGTTCGTATCCAGAATTAAAGAGGTCTCCTGCACATTGCCTAAATCCCAGCAGGGTCCGGACCCAGCACTCGCCGCTCCCGGGGTGAGCAGAAGGACCTCGATGGGCGTTAGGCTGGATCCCGCCGCACTGCTCCAGCTGGGCGTCCCTGTTGGGAGCCACATGGATGCTCCGCTGGAGCCTTCCAGCATGATCCCTGCCTGGCTCCGTGCTGCTGGGCTGGCGGGGGCTGTGGGGTCAGCTGCTTCCCCCGCGGGGTTTGGGCCCGGTCTTGGGTGACCCGGCCCTGCCAGCTCTGCCCTGGCACTGCCGGCCGTCCCTGTGACCCCCTGCCGCTGTCACTCTGCCTCTCCCTGCCACCACAGCCCTCCTCTCAGCCCTTCACATCCAGAGCTCCTCCGTATCCCTCTGTGCTTGCTACCACTTTTTTTCCCCGTTTCCTTACCCTATGGCATCTCCTTTTTTTACCTTTTACATCCACACCACCTCTCCCTAAAATACCAAATTTCTCTTTTCCAACTTATCCTTGACCTCTTTCCCACTTTATTCCCACGAGATCCACTGTCTTCACCCCAACCTGTCGTCCCCCCCCGGTGCCAGCACCACTCACGGGTTGTACCCAGCAGCCAGGAGCTCCCCCGCAGAAACGCAGGGGACGGGGAAGGGTCCCGGGGAAGGCCAGGCAGCGAGAGCTGCTCCCTTCTCACTTGGGGGCTTCGTTTATAAAACAGTAGGGAAAAAAAAAGATGACCCTGAGAGGTCACCTAACCCACTTCACTGCCCGAAGGCAGGATCAGCCAGACCTAAAACATTCCTCAGAGACATTCGCTCAACCTGTTTTTGAGACCTCCAGAAAGGGAGACTCCTCACCCACTCCAGGGCTGCCTTCTCCTCTGCACCGCAGAGTGTTTTCTAACGCCTCATCTGAATCGGTTTTGCTGCAGTCTAAGCCTAGTCGTTCTCACTGAATCAACTGTGCCCATGGAAAAGAGATTATTAAGAGATTATTTACCTTTTTTTTTTTTTTTGCCCCCCCAGAACCATTTAAATGTTTCTGTTCCCCTTTCTGTTCACAAAAGAACCTTAAGGGAGCAGGGCTGAAAAAGGACTCGGAGAAGCAAAGACCCTGACACACCTCAGTTTTCTCTGTACGGGAAGTCAGAGCACTTCACAGCCTTGCTTCATGGGGGATGAGTCGAAAGGATTGATTTGATTTGAAGTGGCAGTAAAAATTTTATAACCCTCCAGTAGGGCTGGCGTGGAAAAGAGAGGAAGAGAACAGGACAAGAGCGTGTTCACCAAAGGGCTCTGGAAAAATCACAGACTGAACTGGTGAACTGTTCACACCAACACATAACTCATTGCTAAATTGAGCACAACACCAGAAAAACTGCAGGCAGCAAATACCAAGCTGAATTTGAAGAAGTTGAGGGTGATGCAGGGAACGGCAGATCGAGAATCCTGACTTCCCTGAGAAAAAAAATTGGTTAAAAACCATCAAGATGAAGAGAAGGGAAGAACTAACAGCGCTTTGGAGAAGGAGAGTGATGATGCTTCACAGACCCACGGGGCTCCTCAAAGCAGGCCTAAGTGTGGGAATTAAGGGATCTCAGTTAATGCCGTACACGGGTATCTCCTCTTCTGCTCTCCTACAAGGCCGAGGCTACGGAAGACGGCAGAACATCACGCAGGACTGCCCAGGGCCTTCTCCAGAACCGAGAGAAGGAAAAAGCAGGTCAGCCTTCACCACAGCGTGAACTCACCAGGACAGTCCCAGAAATAAACTGCCTTGTCCAAATATTCACAAAGGGCTTGGGAAATGAGAGGAATAGTGAAGTGTCCAAGTTTTTCGCTGACACACAAATATTCAAGTAGGTAAATATTAAAATTGGGTGCAAAGGGATCTCATGATACTGTGTGATGGCCTGATAAAAGATGCCAAAAAATGCCAAAAATAAGAAAAACCATATCTAGCTATTTTACACAAGGACAAGCTCTAGGTTAGCTCTTCATGAACAGGAAAGATCACGGAGTTATTGTGGGGATTTTTATGGAAACGCTTGTTGAATCACCCAAAGCAGTAAAAAGGCAAAGAGCCTGTTAGGTACTACTGTAAAAAATAAATTTAAAAAAGCAAAACTACTAGATAAAGCTGCAGTGTGTCAACATCTTGAATATTACAAGAAGTCCTGCTCCCTCCATCTTGAAGAGAGGGCACTATGTCTGTACGAGAAGAGATTAAGGGAACAAGAATTCTTCAGCTTAGTACAGATGGGATATGTTAGAGCAATGTAAAATCATTAAAAATACGGAGAATTCATGGCACAAAAGACCACGAAGGGCTGTTAGACGCAGAGATGTGGAGAGCGCCGTCTCTGGGCATGGCCTGCCGGCCGCTGGGGAGCTGCGGGGCAGCAGCACGGGGTATGTGCCCGTTCCCTGCCCGTTTTGGGGCTGCACAGGGGACTGCAGCCACGGGGGCTCTGCCTGGCTCTGCTGCACCCGCGCGGGCACCGCCACGGGCTGCCCCTCACCCCCCCGCCGCAGGGCTTTTGCCACAAATATTTGGGTTAGTAACCGAATATGAGGATAAAGCTGAGATCCGCGGTCAGTGCCAGAGAGCCGGGAGAGCTCCTGTCGCCCCGCAGAGCCAGGCACCCCCGTACCTTCGGGGGACACCGGTTCTCCTGCCCTCCTTCTCGCAGGCGCGCCAGCTCCTGGAATCCCACGCAAGACTGAGGGAACACTCAAGCGTTCAGGGCCAGGAGAAGTGTGCGATGATTCTGCTCAGGACAGCAAGCCCTCCCACACATGCCAGGGACTGCACCTCATGCCAGGACCATTTTGCATGTGCCACCGGTGCCGCAGTCTGCAATGGATGGAAATGCCTTGTTGGAGAAGCTCCTTCACAGCTGAGCTACTCGACAAACCAGAAAGGAGCCTGGCAGCAGCGAGGAGATAAGAAAGGAGCCTAAGGCATGGCGAAGGGCGGCCTTCTGAGGGTACGCAGCACCTTAGGCATCGCCGTGCCATGTCCGCTTGTCGTTTGGAGATGCTCACTCCCCACAACGGGCTTGTTTCACCCAGTTGTGCCATGTCACTGTCACAGAGCATGAACTCATGCGGGCAGAAAACAGACATCTCTCTATTTGTAGATATCAATCTCTGGCTCAATACAGCCTCCTCCCTGCTGGGAGCCTGTCAGTGAGGCTCTGAGGTAAGGAAGTCACAGTCCTTCATAGGTTTATATTCCTTCATAGGTTTCAAAGAATGAGGGGTAACGGCTTCACACTGGAAGAGGGGAGATTTTGATTAGATATCGGGAAAGAAATTTTCACCGTGAGGGGGGTGAGCCCCTGGCCCAGGGTGCCCAGAGAAGCTGTGGCTGCCCCATCCCTGGAGGGGTTCAAGGCCAGGTTGGACGGGGCTTGGAGCAGCCTGGGCTGGTGGGAGGTGTCCCTGCCCAGGGCAGGGGGGGCACTGGGGGGGCTTTAAGGTCCCTTCAACCCAAACCATTCTGTGGTTCTGTGACTCAAAAGCACCAGTGGAAGTGCTCTACTACCCTCCTCCCTGTCTTTGCTCCTACCACTGACCCTGCTGTGAGAGTTTCTGGGCAAGACCCTCTGCTGGGGTCTGTGAGGGGAACCTGCGATAGCATTGCTGCAGGAAGGCGCAGGGCAGATGCACCAGCTCTGAAAGTCAGATGGGCACCCACAGGGCGCATCTCCCAGAAGTGCCAGGGCACAGGCATTGTCACACCTGCTGACACCAGGGAAACCTCCAGGGACCTCTGCATGGCCAGGCTGGAACGGGCCGCCTGCGCTTCCCCGCTCTCCTCAGTCACACGCCGCGTCCCCGGAGCACTGATGGCCGTTAGCAGGCTGCGTCTGCCGTGTGGGGCAGAGCTGTGCTCCCCTGGCGCAGGGCAAGCCCGAGGAACGCCCTGACAGTGCATGGCCCTGCTGGCACCCCCCGGTCGTCAGAGCCTCCTCTCCCGGCCTCCCCCAGCGCTCACGCTGCGTGAACCTCTTTACTCCTGTATGAGAGAGGCTCTTCCCAGTTTATCTTAACCCTTCAGCTCTGTCAGCTCAACAGAAGCCCCCCTTACACCAAGATCACTCCACTATGTAGCTGTCACTCTACTCAAGGCACTGCAGCAGGAACGAGGGGATGCCGCCAAAGGTACGGAGATGCTGGCAGGAGGCTGGCACGCAGCTATAGCGGAGCTGAAAAGTGCTGCAGGATGCTGCTGGAAGTACACAGGAGAATGAGGAGGGACAAGGCAGGGAGGTGAAGTGGATGTTAACCGTGAAGAAGATGGAAATGGCTGGTTAGAAGAAAGTGGCAGAGCGTTTCAAGGGGCCTGAGGAAAAATTGCAGCTTCCATGACTGCTGGGCATGAAGCTTAGCCATGAGGATATGGGGCTTTTTAATTTACCTGCATAAAGTTTCAAGAGCTGTTATAACAGCAAACACACCTTACCCACATGTGAGTCACAGACAAACACGTTCCCTGATAACAAACACATTATTCTTAGAGAGACTCGGGTCCTACCTCAACGTGCGAATAGCTCAGACAACCATCCGCGTCCCCTGAAGGAGTGGCAAGAGGTGGGAGAGGAGACAAAGGATCTACAAGCTGCCAGTGCAACACCACTGTGCTTGTTCCCTTACATGTGCTCGTGACCTTCACTATCTCCGGCCCATCTCAAGGGTCAGCAGTGCCCAAGGCTTTGATACAAGAAATCAGTCCCTAATCAATAACTCCATCTCCTTCTCCTTTTCATTACAAAGCTGGTGAGCAGCAGAGAGGTGCTGAACCCCAAGAGGGACGTGTATTTGATTATCACATGTGCAGGATTAGATGGTTTAGGTGAGTCACTAAGTCTGGATCTTTTCCGTCTAGTTGCACAAGGATGGCCGTGGCGTTGGAGAAAACTCTCGCTTCACACCTCACTGTCCTACTGACAGCGCTGCTGCAGTTTTCTCTCCTAAGGACAGAAAGGTCCAACTCAGGGCAAGAAAGTGTCGCTTCTAGCACAGCCACCATGATGATAGTGTGGGCCAACAAGGAAATCTTTGGCAAAGTTTCATCACGATGTCTCTCCACACATCCATGTTGGAATATCAAAGGCAAAGGGAGGTTCCCTGGTCAGCCCTGACTCACACCGCCAAATGAAAGTAAAGGCAAGCTGCCCCAAGTCACGGGAGAACAGCTCACACTCCTGCTGCCTCCAGTCCGAGCAGTCTGGATCCAAACCCCAGTGAGCAGCATCCACCCCCTGTTGACCTGCTCACCTCACGTACCCCCACTGCGGGGGCCAACGCCACTGGCCATTTCCACACTCCAAGGCGCTCTTACACAGTGACCTTCTGCACTGTGCTGACAGTGGTTTGGAGGCCAGAACTACGCCACAAAGCCCACGCAAGTCTTGCCCCTCAGCAAGGGCTCAAAGCACTGGCAGAACCCAAGCTGTGCAGACAGCACGGCAGCCCGGGGGCATCCTTCCTGCCGCTCAAAGCACGAAGCTGTACTGGCACTTGGGACCACCGCAGGGGTGGCCCAGACATGTGAGGTCTTCCACAATTGATATACAGGAGACAGCTCTGACCCTGAAAGCAGCTCTGCCGGGATGGGCCAGATACAAAGACTGAGCCAAACCCAGACCACTTCACCGCAGAGACTGGAGTATCGTTTGCTCGACCAGCAGGTTTCTACAGAGGGTCTCAAAGTTAAAGCCTTGAAAGTGGATTCTTGCTCCTCTAAGGAAGGCGATAACAGATCTAGAAGAGCACAGACTGACAAAGAAATTCTCCTTGGGGCAGATTATACCATAATTTCTTCTGAAGCATCACACATCTCCAGGAGGGCTGAACTGTTGCTGGAAGGAGACCATAGGGCACTCCTGAGGTTGATATGGACTGAGGAATCCTCTAGGACTCTTCTGAAGATGAAGCTCAGCAGCAGTGTTGCCTCTACCACCGCTTGGAGATTGCAGGGCCCTGACATGGACCTGAACCATCGGATTGACCACCACTGAATGACCACTGTGGCCATTTCTGGAGAAGCCAGCAGTGGTCTGAGGTACCTGCTCATGGGTGAAACATGGGCATTTGTCACGATTGCACGTGAACCTGTGCTCGCCAGGGAAAGGCTGCAGGCAGGAGATGGGCATGGGGTGGAGGAGTCACCCCTGCAGAGCGTTCCCGGCTGGCGCTGCGCCCCGGGGGGGAACATTGCCTGATCCCCTCCCCCTTGAATATCCCTGGGCTCCGTCGCCTCAGCCAGGTGCAGAACAAAAGGAAAGTAATGATTTAGTTATTGCTTCAGCGCCGAAGGTTTGAAGGTCAGCCATTCAGCGGGCGCTCATTGTATGACCAAGCACTGCCTGCCCTGCCTGCAGACCTGCAGCTACAGCCGGCTCAGCAGGGCCCGGTACTGTACGCCTGGCTTCTGAGCGGGGAGATGAAAGGCTTTTTTCTAATGTAATAACTGACGGCCTCTTCAGTGCCGTTTGAACTGTTTACAGACCGAGTTAACGATTACAGGCAATGTGTACTTTGGCTGCTGCCCAAAATTCTTACCCGCCCGTCAGATATTATCAAAGAGCCCTTCACTGCTGGCCTGGAGTCCTTCCAAAGCACAGCGCCGAAATGCCGGCGTAGAGGAGGGGCCTTCAGCGCTCGATCATGAAATCCAAAGCTAGAAAGTCACAGATCTGCTCCAGCGAGGTGTCCTGGGGACCGGCCGCCGAGTCACGTAGAGACGGGGGAACACCCGAGGGGTTCCTAAAGCCCCTCGTGCCCCTGGGGTCCATGCGGCGTGGGCTCTCCCCTGCAGGACGTCACCAAGGGCTTTGCCTGTGCTGGCTCCCAGGCTCGATTCGAGCACAGCACGCAGCCCTCGAGCTCTGGCTGCCCAGGCTTCCCTCCCTACACGAGGTTGCTGCCGTCCATACCTCGTTCTTTACACGTAGCCTGGGTGGTTGTGTTAACACTGGTGGTTACACAGCTTCACGCTACTCCTGCCAAAAGCGTTTTCAACACCCTCATGCCTAAGAGTGTGGACAAGAACAAACCAGGTGGTGGGAGATTAGATAAAATCACTTCCATTGTTATTTGTAGCTGGAAAAATGCAGGTGTAGGTATAAGGTCTGGCTAGATTTGGGTTAGAAAACAAGCCCCAGCTCTCTGGGGCAAACTGCACCAAGTCTGGAAATCCCGTTGAAACGAAGGGAAGAAATCACGACCTGGCAAGCTGCTCTAATTACAGCTGAGTAACACAGAGCCACATTCAAGCAGCACGGAGGCTGCAGAGCAGACTGCGTCCGAGGCAGGAAATACCGCAGCTGCGGAGGACGGCTTCGTCCCCCCGGCCATCCTGCACCACGGAAACCTGGGGAGGTTCAGCGAGGGCAGAAGGGAATCTCTGCGCCGTGCATTGCTCATGGAAGGTTCTGTCAGAGGCAACTTCCTAAATACAACTAGAAAAAAAAATATATCTCCATTTCCAGTGTAAACATGCCTTGTGGACCATCAGCTCCCCTTACCACCCAACTTTAGGTTGTAAAATGCTATTTAATACTGTTCACTAGACCATCTGCAGACTGAGCTACCACGGCTTTGAGGTATCTGCAGGCCATTGTTAAAAAACCTCTGCTCAGTCCAGCCCTACGCCAGCAGCACGAACCGCTGCGTCCCATAGCAGGAGGTTGCAGCAGTGCTGGTGTGCCATCATCCAAAAGCTCTTTGTAGAAAAGGCCAGATAATAAAAGTATGCCAATTTATGTTAAAATTTTGCTCCTGTGTTCCCAAAATGAGGCATTTTGTCCTGCACAAAAAATGCCTAAGCCCTCTCTTTTGCAGGCTGACAGAGATGGAGTTTCCACGGGATGCTTCCCAGAGAAGGGCTGATGCCTTCACATGGTGCCAATTGTGTGCTTGAAATATGATGTATGTCAGCAGGTCCCAGGCATAAGGGCAAAGACTGAATAGCTAAAGGAATAAATTAATTGCTTTTTAATCACATACCATACTGGCTTCCCATTGTTTTATGGCCCAGATATAGTTTTTTTAAACAGGGATGAGAGAGTGGCTGGTGAAGGACACAAGTATCTCTCTTGTTGGATGTCGTAGTATTGCCAGGAGACAGAAATGTAGATGCAAATATATTTGCTGTGATTTGATTCAATAAAACTTGCTAGTACAGTGCAGTACACTACAAAAATTGGTTCCTCCTACGCTTACTTGCTAAGACATGAGTTCAGGCCCTCTGGGATCCGCAATTCCCTGACTGCTATCGATGACATCACTGACATCTAAGGAGCTGCAGGAATGCTGAGAATGCAGCTCCGGGCTCCTGGGGATGCTGAGCTCATCGGCTGCTACAGGAGGCACAAAGGATGGGGTGCCTGGGTCGCAGTCCTGGCTCATCTACAGCCTTCCTCTTCCAATGTACACGCACGGGCTCTTCTTAAGGCCACACAACACATGGTCACACAAGGCTGCACCAGTTTAAGCAGAAAAGTTGGAATTGTCCGAAAATTTATTTCACTGATGTCTTCAGGTGCTGAGCAGAAATGAGAATTTCAGCACAGGCACATGGGGTCAGACCCAAAATTGACGTAACCCTGTGACCCGTCTCTAGAAGCCAGCAGAGACCACTCAAGGAGTGCTCTTCCACTTGTCACACCTTCCCAGCATCACTGGGGTCACTGATGTGGAGGACGCGGCCACAGCAGGGTGCTTACCAGCCTGAAGGATTTCACAAACACGCCTCATTCCCTTGTGCCCATTTATACTTTCTTCCACAACACCTTCTGCAAATGGACTCCACAAAGGGTTTCAACTAAGTCAATAACTAGGTTTTTTTGATGGAAGATGTTCTCGCAGGGGACTCTGAAGAGCGATCTCTGTTGGCTCTCAGATGCACCCCTGACTATTACCATCCTTGCTGTGTGTAACCAAGCTTGCACCCTGGGGAGGCCGGACACCGCAGGTACCACAGATGTTCAAAGAGCTGGGCTGGCATGCTGAAAGGAGCTGGAAGCAGGTAAGCATAAAACTCTCTCTTTTCGTTTCAGCCTGTTGGGATCCTCTGAAGACTCCGGCATTCATCACCAAAGGGCATGTCTCCATGCGGAGGTTCTTGGGGACAAGGATGACACAGCTCTTGGCCTCGTACTCAACAGGCTGAGGCCAAAAAGGTGAAGAAATTTCTGTTTTCAGCCACCTCTGCTGCAGTGTTCAGAGCACCATGGAGCCACGCATACGCAGGACCAAGCCCCAACAAATGGGGCAGAAAGTGAAATAACTTCCCTGCTCAACAGAACGTGATCCAGTAGAAGATTACCTACCCGCTGTCTTTACTCCAGGCTACCCAGTAATACGACCAAAGGTTCCTTTAAAACAGTAAAGACTGACTGAGCTCTAACAGTTTTTTTCACTCTGCAAATCGGGAAGGGAGCCATTCACAGCCCATTTGTTTGAGGCAGTGAAAGTAGGTTAGTTGCGACATCACCTCCCCTGGAGGATCCAACGCTCATCAACCCGCGTCTCCTCCAGAGGGGAGAGAGATCCAGAAGGAGGACGAGTGCCAGGACAGCGGGGACATCTGGAGTCACAGCAGTTAGGACAAACAGCAGTTCAGAAAGGAGAAAAGCCCTCTTGCTTACAGGAGGGAAGACCTTCTCTCCCATCTCTGCTTATTGCAGATGAGGAGACATGATGGATGGAGCTGCCAGCCAACCTGCCAATCCTGCTCTTTTTTTCTGCTTTTTCTTAACAATGATGCTGGTCCCTGCCAGAGAAAGACCACTGGTAAAGAGAGTTCAGCACTGTCTAGAGCTTCTGATATGGCTGCTCAGCAATAAAAATACACGGCGTTGTGTAAAGTCAGCCCTCTACACCTTAAGTCAACTCATGCAGACTCCAGTTCCTCGGCTGGTTGCCTCTTCTCCCGGTTCCGAAGGGTGGAGGTGGTTGTTGCAATCCCAGATTCTCCCTCTCCATCTGCTGCTTTTCATCTTGCTGTGCTCCCCCTCCCCGAGGCAGGATGTCTGATCAAGAGTTTATTACACGGCCATGCTGGAAGCACAGACGACAGTTTTGTCATGTTGTGTGTCATCACTCCGTGCCGTGAGACTCCACCTTCTGCCCTGATGGCCTGTGGAAATGGCAGGTGCCCATCTCCCAGGGAAGGAGAGACCTTGTTCTCACAGCTCCCAGCGCCAGAGCCGTGCCTGGTCCACACAAGGTGAGTTTGCAGCTCTCCTTGCAGAAAGCAAACTCTCCGTCCAGCTGTGCCTCCTGGCATTGACCTTCCCATGTGGGCACCGCTGAAGTTCACGACTGTCTGCAGACTCTGGAAGGGACAGTCCTTCATGGCAGCTCAGTTGATTTCTCCCCGGGTACAATTCAGTTGATTTTCCCACCAATATTCCCCAGCGTTACCCTGAGCAGTGTGCACTTACCCTGCCCAATACACCAAGCCCTTGCTTTCCCCATGCGATCTGCATCACTGTCACTGCGTAAGGACAAAAAGCCATTGTAGCCAAAACCTTACAGCCTGTAGAGCACTGCTTCGAGGGGTCCTGTGGTATTAGGAATCAGTGCAGCAGTTGAGAACACAGGGATAAATTATTAACAAGTCATTATTGTTCACAGGTATTTTGGGCAGGAAAGCACTGAGGTCAGCTTGGACAAACTGGTGTGGGGTAGCGGGGGTGGCACTTTTCCTGGAGAAGCATTCAAATCCTCCTCTGATACCAAAAACCAGGCTGGGAGTGACCTTCCTTGCTGAATCGAATCGACATGAAGAGTGCCGCAGCCCCTCCTTCCCGCTCTTCTTGGCCTCAGCTTTCCTCCCGCGCCTGTGATCAAGTCCTTATGGCCACGGAGCGCCTGCCATTCTTCTGGCACACAGGCAGTGACAGCGCTGTTAATCACGAGCACCCCTCGCAGCGCGGGCAGCCCCACAGCCCAAACACTATTTCTCACTTACCAATCCCATAATCTCACAGCTCGCATCAATCACTGCTGCTACCGGGGCTTGGGGAATTCCCAAACAACTGCTGCTTCTCCTGGAGATCTGTCCAAGGCTGGCTGTTTCTCATTCTTCGGAAACCTGCAGAGACGCCACTTCTGTACAACGGTATCAATCATTCCTCCCGTCCCCAGCAAAAATCATCGTCTCCGGGGGCGACACAAAGCTCCTGCTCCTGCGGGGGCACATACGTGTGTGGGGAGGGGGGACGAAGCCACACGCCATTTGCTCCCGTGGCCATCGCTGCTGGCAGACAGCTGAGCAACCGCCCAGAGCCCTCTGCACCGTTAATATTCCGGAGGCTGATCCCTCCTCACAGCTTCTAGCACTGTCAGACCCTCCAGCTCCACGAAACGCTATTTATTCTCGTTGTCATTCAGTTTCCTGCGTTGGTGGCCACTTGGCCACTGACCCCATTGCTATGTAGCTGTTGTAAATCGAGTGCCAGAGGACACTTTCAGAGCATCGTGATGTGGCAATCCCTCCGATTGTGTGGATATGGTCGTTTTAAAATTAAGTAAGCAAACAATTCCAACACAAACAGCTCAAAGGCTGTTGTGTGTTGTCCAGTGTGTGCTCCTGGCTAGGAGATGCAACATCAAGGTGGGGCTGCCTTTAAAGCCCTAAAAATCTCCTGCAAAATGCCATGGAGTCAGCCCAGCTGCTCAGGCCGTTGTGTGCCCAGCCAGTCCTGGATGGCTTGGTGGTGATTTTTTTTGCTAAGAAAAAGTACTTTCGACTTTGACATTTAAAAACCGCCTTTCGTAAGCACAAAAATCTTCCTTTCCAAACTCACCAGCTTCTGGACACATTCATGGAAGCCAAGAAAACCAGCCAGGTAACGAGTCCAGCTCCTGAGCCCACGCTTCCATCTTTCTCTAAAAAATACTGACTCCAGCACCACAGACCCAGGCAGGACATTTGTACTGCAAAGGGAAGGAGCAGCTGCTTTTCCAAAGCCTGAAGTATGGTCAAATAACTCAAAATAGTTTTTGGCCCAGCCTGAGGTTGCCAGCCCCCCCACTCCACGTGTCCTGAGAGTGGAGGTCCATGCCTCCGCCTGGAGGCCCTTCCTTCTGATGATGTTCCTCAGCAACCTGCCCACCACCCTGCCCCGTCTTCACCCTGAAACCGCAGTGGGGCTGTCTGAGCCCCCAGCTTTTTCTGAGCTTTCAGCAATTTTTGCTTAAGAGACTGAAAGCATACATGTACAGCCGTAAAGGGCAAAGAAATGAACAACAGCTACTGGCTTCATGGTTGGATTATGAGACCTGGGCTATAAACGAGGCTGTAGTATGTACAGAAATAGTGGAAATAGGATTTGGAAGCATTTCATATTTCCACCGCTTAGGAGGAGACTGCAGGGCACCTCTCTGTGATAAAAATGGCAAGGTCTCTATCTCCCGCTCTAAACCATTTGTACCGGTGATGGCAGATGGGTATCTGCTCCAGGAGAGGCTGGTGGCAGCTGTGTGTCAGAGCTGGTGGAGCCTGCACGCTGAGCACACGTGTTTCCCTCTCCCAAGGACAGGAATGCCGTCTGTCCTCCCCAGCTGCAAGGCCAGCTGTGTGCCATGAGCACTCTCCAGTACCGCCACTGGCAGGGACCAACTAAAATCTGTCGGTCACCCACATCTCGGTGCTGCCGTTCTGAAAACCGTGCGCTGCAAACCCCACAGTACGTGTCTCCTTCAGGGAGAAAACTCCTTTCTTTCCCTAGGCTGTCCCACAGCTCTTGATCTTGATGAGACCTCCCCAGGCTCTCATGCCATCCCACTTCTGCACCGCTGCATGAAAGAGAAGATTCATGACAGGGCTGCCATCAAGTAGGGTTCAACTAGAGTGGTTTTTCCTTGGAAAGACGACCAACACTGTTCCAAAACAATCCTCCTGAGTTTGACATGGTCCTATTGACTCTGAGGTACAGCCCCAGCTACAATCAGCATTTCAAGGATCTTCATGTGATGGAGCGGCCAACAGAGGCGTTAGAGTCCACTCTCAGCAGCTGCAGGAGTAAGAGCCTTCTCAGCCTACCAGAGCACGCACCAGGGATCCCCCAACCCTTCCTTTCCAGGGACTGTTCCTTTTCTGCCTTTCTGTCCGATTACTCCCACCCCTGGAGCTGCACCCACGACCTTCGCTGACTCTGAAGAGCCCCCAAAATTCATCTGCCCCATCCTGGCAGGGCCGTGCCACCGCCCGCTGTCCCCTGCTTACACGACTTCCAGGCTCCATTTCCCTGGTCCTTCAAACCCCCTTTCATACCCCAGGACTGGGGATGAACATCAAGTTGATTATAAAACAATTTCTTTTGTTGATAGAAAATTCTTTGCAGGGCGTGAACAGCAGGAGAAAGAAAGGACTCTTCTGAACTGTGCGCTGGCTGGAAACCCCCGGAGGGCAAGAATCCGATCCCTCGTCTTTGAGGAGCGCAGGCCTGTCTGTACAGGCTGCAGGAGCAGCCGGCCCAGGAGAGCTTTGTGTGTGTAATGCCGACAATAACACACACCAGCCCTTTCCTCGCCAGCGCAACGCGCGAGGATCATTAACAGCCTCCAGTTTCTGCACCATGCACGTAAAATGGCTTCATTCCTCCCGTTCGCATCCCTGGACAGACCTGGTCCTCCTCGCCCCCGTTGATCCCCTCCCGCCGAGGCAAATCTCCTCCCCAGCACCTCCCAACCCTCCCTCCCTGCCCCCACGCGCCCTGCACTGGCTGGATCATCCACCCAGAAATAAATCCTTCTCTCCCGCTGCTCAAAACCTACCAGTGCATCCTCCTGCAGCTGCTCAGGAGGAAGAAATCCTCCATCCACTGACCACGAAACCTGGTCAGGGGCACCCACCCGCCTGTTACACACCCCAGCAGAGCACCCTGCTGCCGGCAGCAAGCACTGGGCGCAGCGATTCCGCAGATGCCATCGAATAATCCGCGACTGTCTAAGTCAACGCTTACAAAAAGAAATCCTGAGGATCATAAAGCGCCACTGTTTTGCAAGCTGGGCAGAACGTGTTCCTCAGGAGCAGGTAATTAGTTAATCAGCACCGAGCTGGAGAAGCCAAGCTTCACAGGTTTCGTGGGTTTCAGCCCAGTGAAGAAGCACCGTTCCTGTATTTTTCACAACGGCTGCCGCAAGCAGCAGACTTGGGCAACCAGCCCTGCTCTGGAGCAGCCCCATCTTCTTCCCATGAGGACTAAAGTCCTTCAAAGTGGGACAGTACATTTCAGTAAAATAACAAATGCAGACAAAAAACCCATCAACAATGCAGAAATCTTTAAGAATGGGTTTGAAATCCCCCCTGAAGATCTCTACACCCTGAGGGACGGTAACACCACTAGCCCACCAGCATCTCTTGACGCAGCCGTGCCGTCCCAGCAGTCCGATTAAGGTCCGAGCCATTCCAGCACCACCCATGTCCCACATCCAGGAAAACCCACGGTTGTGCTGGTCACCCCTAAATGTGTTTTCTTTCTCCCTCTACTCCCACCACACAGCTTTGCTGCCGCGTTTGGCAGTCTCTCCTGCAGTGCTACTAGAATAATACACATATAATATATAAACCAAGAGCTGCATCCCAGCTGTTCTGCTGCTCACGATGCTCAGTACCAGCCTCCGAGCAAGGAGAAAGCAAAGCCAATGGACACGGGGCAGGGGAAGGGGCTGCAGGTCCCCATTTCTGGACCCCAGCATTGAACCCAACGCCTGCTGAGTGGCTGCAGCGCCCTTTACCCCCTGGTCGCCTCCGGATTTCAGGTGATAATGTGCTCCCCCATCAAAGCCGGGCAAGAGTTACGGCAGCTGCTCTCCGGTTCTTTCTGGTGGCAGCCCCCCGGGGCTCTGCTGGTCCCAGTACCCTCCAGCCCACCGGGGCACCACAGACAGCCCGGGGGGGGATTCTCCCCCAGGCCAGTTCCAGCCTTCTCTGCCATTCCCATCCTTTCTGCAAGGAATGCTCTGTGCTCCTTCCAGCTCCCCTGACACAGCCCCCGCCCAGGATGGCCTATGAACTCACACAGCTTCCAGCCACCCTGGCTCGGGCTGGAAAGCCAAGGTGGGGAGGAGGCCGCGATGGCCGTCTCCCTCTTCCCATCACACCATGGCTGAAGAAACGCTCCTGCTCATTTCCCGCCCTCCTGGCTTCACGCTAAAGGCCGGCTGGTACCTCCGTTGCCATCTCACACCACCAGCCTCGCCTGGTCCTCGCAGCCCGGCTGGCGGGAGGCGGGGGGGCCGGGGCAGGGGACGGAAGGGCTGGAGGTACGGGAAGGTCTGCTCAAGGAGGCTCAGCTAAAGTCTGATTAGGAATGTGGCGGGAGCCGAGAAGAAAGCGTAGGGTGTGGAAAAATAGGGAGGAGAAAGATTGTTTTGGAGGAGAATAGGTCCAGAGCTCTGGGCAGTTTCCTTAGAGGAATATTCAGTAAATGAGTCAGAGCTTGCGGTGCCTGGGGCTCGGGAAAGCTGCTGCTGGTGTGAAGGGATGGCAAGGGAAAAAGAGGTTCGTGGCGTGCTGTCTGCATATGAAATTCAACCATAACAAAACAAGAGGAAACACGTTGCCTGCCTAATACTTCTAGTAACATTTGCAGAGATTAAGCCCCGCAGACATTCGATCGGTGCCTTCGTCTGTACCCGATTCAAGCTCTGCCCCTGCCTTGCTCTGGGAGAGTGACTTCAGCCGGCGTTTTCCAACTCACCGCGCTTCCAGAAGGCGACGCAGAGCGCTCGGCGCTGCCCCCTCCAGCAGCACCCACCTCTCCCCGCTGCTCTGCTAGATTCCAAAAGGAATTTTCTATCTCAGGCTTTAGGCATTGGTAGCTGGAATCCAGACATAAAAAATTGTCTCTTAATTCCTGCACCTAAAAAATGGGATACTGCACTGATATCCACCATGCACGAATGCTACAGGCATCACTAAATGTGTGTCTTATATGTGTATATATATGTATGTGTTTGTGTGTGTAGCTATATAGGCCTATATACAGATATATACATCTGTGTGTGTATAGAAATAAAAATACCTATCCATCTTGCAAATGCAAAAGCCAAGCCTGAAGTTAAGAGGGGTAAAACCAAATGCCTACTTTTAAATTAGAATACTAATTTCATAAGCATCTGGGAAGCTCAAGGCAAGGAAGTTAATCCAAAGGATGCCAGAATAATAGACATACAGGAATAATACAGCAGACTTTACTCATACAATGGAACTGAATGGGAGAGTTGCAAAGATCTGTAGGTTGAAATTACATGACCGTATGGAAAAAGAAAGTATTAAAGCTACCGAGTGACCACCCATCCGTGGTGATGCCAGAGACCAGGAAAGGCTAAGGGAAGTTAGGAAGGCTACGGAAGTGGCAAAGCCAAATAGTAACGGGTGACTTCAACCACCACCAAACGGATTGAGGTCTGACCACAAGACAGCTTTAGGTGTCTTTATCCA
>VXBO01008386.1:9805-86395 GCA_013400135.1 Rhinoptilus africanus
GGAGCCTTCTCTTCTCCAGGCTGAACCCCCCCAGCTCTCTCAGCCTGTCCCCACAGCAGAGGGGCTACAGCCCTCAGATCATCTCGTTGCCCTCCGCTGGACCCGTTTCAACAGGTCCATGTCCTTCTTGTGCTGAGGGCTCCAGAGCTGGATGCAGTGCTCCAGGTGGGGTCTCACCAGAGAGGAGTAGAGGGGAAGAATCACTTCCCTTGACCTGCTGGCCATACTTCTTTTGATGCAGCTCAGGATGCAGTTGGCTTTCTGGGCTGCCAGCATGCATTATCAGATCAGGTTGAGCTTCTCGTCCCCCAGCACCCCAAGTCCTTCTCTTCAGCGCTGCTTTCAAGCCATTCTCCACCCAACCTGGGAATGCTATGACCCAAGTGCAAGATCTTGCACTTGGCCTCGTTGGACTTCATGAGGTTTGCATGGGGCCACCTCTCAGGCCTGTCCAGGTCCTTCTGGATGGCAACACTTATATATATCTCGTAATGGACATGGAAAGGGTAGAAAGGAAAGAACATGGCAGCGGGCAATCTCATTTTGGCAGTCACAGAAGAGCCATCTCTGCCACGATCCATGCTAATGGTGTAGGCAGTCCTGGAGCCACAGCTGACACAGGTACTTCCTTCAGTGTCACATATGAATTTATGAACTCCACTTTTGTTCAAAACATCTAAAAGATGGTTACAACTGTTGCTTGTCCAATATGATATTTTCCATTGATGCTATATCTGTTCCTGCTAGCATTGTTCCAAGAATGACTAACCATGACCCTTGTTCACTCTGGTCTGAATTGTATAGAAACTAAGAACAAAAAGATGTACCCTAAAAGCTATGGAGTGGCCTTGTGGCTCGCCTATGCTCCTCTGTCTGCTGGGAGAGAAAATGTGAACATGCCAGACCACTCTGGATGAGCATATTGCTGTGGAGGTCTGTGTAGGCATGAACAGACAGGGAAACTAAGGGTCAGGGCCCTCTTGCCTTGTTTCCCATGTTTTCACACAAGTGAAACATGCTCCCATGGTCTTTCCACAGTAGTTCACATGAGTATAGCCAGCAAACCACAGTTGAACTCTGGGAAAGCAACCTCCTGTGGCCATATTTCGTCCACTTCCAGTGACGGAGTTACTTTTGTGTAGGTGTATGTGTTCAGGAGTAACAGCTGATCAGGGCAACCGAGGGGACCTATTGCCTCAGCTGTTAGGAGCTTGCTCTGAGTAATCCCTCAGGGGAGCCTGACACTCTGCAAAGACTCCCAGTGAGGCTCTTTGGGTCCCGGAGAGTCTAGCACTGTGTGCTCAGATCACCCCACTGTCATCCATCACCAGACTGTGTAAACAAGGCCAAAATCTCTTTTCTAAGTAAAAGGGAGGGCAGGCGGGAGGCTTCATGTGCAGGCAGTTTGCAGGCACAGGCGTGCTGTAGCTGGCAGATGAGTTACCATCCGTGCCACTCCGCGCAGCCTCCCCAGCCATTATAAAGCCCTCCCGTGGGGACTGCCAGACACGGGTTGGGTGCTTGAATGCAGCAGATTTCACTGGGTATAAATACTGCCACTTGCCTCCACATTTAATTTTCCCTAGAGCAGAAAACAGGCCACTTAAGCAGTTTGTATTTTTAAATGTGAAATGGATGGTATCAAGCTGAGCTGTTTGGACAATAATTCTTGTAAGATCTGTATGAAAATATTCTGACTGACTTAGCTGTCACTGCCTGGGAGTGTGCAGATACTCAATATGATTGTCATATATTACAAGACCAGCTCTCACCACCATGTATCGAACTGTCTAGCAAAAGAGATTATTTCTCTGTGTGCTGCATATTTTAATACCTAGTGGCAGTATTACCATTGGAGAGCAGCCATTTCAAGCTAATTTCAATGACGTTTGCTGTAGAGGACATGTACCCAGTGCACTCTCTCTCTGTGAGAATTTATTGTCCTGCGTGTTTGTTCCTTCCCTTTGAAGCAAAACTTGAAGGTTGCAGGTTCTACTTCAGTCCTGAAAGGCATGTGTGGCGTGTCTGTATTTTCCTACTCTACCAGTTTGGCCTAATGAAAGACTGGACCTCATTCCACCGTTTTTTTTAGACAGAGATTTTTTTTTTCTTCCACAAATGCCAACCTTTGTATGTGTCTCTGTCCAGCCCTCACTATTGGACTCACATTTAAAAGTCACCTGGTCATATATCTTATTAAAGAGCTTTATAGACGTCTGGACATGGCCAAAGAAGACATGTCGGGTACCTGCCCATTGACAAAAGTGCTTTGTTGAATATAACTCTGTGGCTCTATGTCTGTGCTGATCAGTGCCCAGCCTAGTCCCAGCAAGAAGTGGGTCATAGAGGTGAACTGCTTTCTCTGAGAGACAGTCATTTTTCATAATTATTTTTACAACCTCTTGGTCTGGCTGTGAAGAGAGAGGCAATTACAGGACAAGTATGCACCACAGAGCTGAAAGTATTTTCCCAATCCTGGAAATGAAGCTAAGCTTTTCTTCTAAAGGACTCTAAGAAGATCGCACTTACCTCCTGCTTTATCCATGCCTTGTCTTCCTCTAGTTATCTTCTTTTATCTTGTTTCAGCAAGGCTGTGGAGCTTAATTATTTTAGGTTCTATTGAAATTGTTACAGGGATGCCAAGGAAAGAGTAGGAAAAGCTTTCACTTGGGTTTTAGTGTTGAAATGTTCTTGTTCCATGTCTTTCTAGAACGCCAATAACAAGAATTTCCAGCATCTTTCTGAGTAAGTCTGGAAGCCCTACATTATATAATATTTTGCATGAATATTTTATAAAAGACTGTTTAATCGCCATTTGGCACCCATGACACAGGAGATGTAGTCATTGGCTGAAATCGTGCCAGCAGAGACTGAGCTGACCACTCTGAACTCAAGCTTTGTGTTGAAATGTGGTCTCTTTTACCAATAATCTGCAGGCCTGGGAACACAATCAGCTTCATCCCTGCTTCAGCTCAGCCCTACTCTGGAAAGTGTAAACCAGCATCTCCGTGGAAAGCTGCTCTGTTTCCAAATGCACCTTTCCAGTCTGAGGGCAGGAGGGATCTCTAAAGAGGCAGGAGTCTCCTAAAGCAATCAACTTCTTTGACCTTGAACTCTTTCAGGCACATCTCAATCCCCGCTTTCTTGTGATGACTTCCCTGGTTACCAGGATGACGATGGGGAAGGCAGCGGGGCTCAATGTGTGCAGCTGCCTGGTCCTGGACACCCCGTTGGATGCAGGCATTCTCTTTCTTACATGACACTCAGTCTGCACTTTTCCATCTGATCCTCTGTTTCTACATATGACACAATCAAAAAACATTAAAAGTACAAGATATTTCCATGTTTATCAACTGCAGGCTGGGGTACACAATCAGCTTCACCCCTGCTCCAGCACAGCCCTACTCTGGAAAATGTAAACCAGCATCTCCAGCAGAAGTTACTCCATTTGCAAATGCACATTTCCAGTCTGAGGATCTCTAAAGAGGCAGGAGACTCCTAAAGGAATTTACTTCTTTGACCCTGAATTCTTTTAGGCACATCTCAGTCCCTACTTGTTTGCAATCGGCCACTTGTTTCCCTAACCACTGGGACGATGGTGGGGAAGGTGGTGGGGCTGGATGTGTGCAGCTGCGCCCATCCTTATGGATGACCAACACCCGGTCCTGGACACCCCGCTGGATGCAGGTGTCCTCTTTCCTACGTGACACTCAGTCTGCACTTTTCCATCAGATCCTCTGTTTCTGCACACGACATCCTTAAAAAACGTTACGAGTACAAGCTATTTCCGTGGCTGGCAGCAAACACAAAGAATTGTTCACTATATCTATTGGCTACTTAAAAACAGGAAATGTTCTTTCCTTAGCGCTGCTTTCTAGTAGGGGTGATTTGTACTGAGCGTTGTGCCTGTTCTCCTTGCTAAGGCAGATTTTTGTCACGGCACATGCTGTCTCATTTGCATGAAGTATACAGCATGTCTCGAGGTAAATGATGTAAACAGAAAGGGTAAGTACAGTACGGAGATCAGTGGGGTGTTTTATCTCAGCTGCTGGAAACAACTGAGATCAGTCACTGCAAAACACAAGCAGTGAGTTGGGTATAATTTTTTCAAGTTCCAGTGCCAGAAAGCACTCTTCAGTTTGGAGCTTTATCTTTGGTGAAAAGGCAGAAGAAACATGCTCTAGGGTCTCTTTCTTTTGTCACTGGCTTTTGCATTCCACCATTAGACACGTCTGCACATATGGATTATTATTTTCTCTTTGATCACATGCAGCTGTATGTGTGTGTCTGACTCTTGTAATGCAGAAGATTTGAAAAAGAGCGTTTGCGGGGATAGTGCTGGTTTGGAAGCCAGTCAAGGGGGGCATTTCATCCACAGGCAATAGCTTTTCTGGAAGCAGTAGGAGAGGAATCAATGCATAAAGTTTCTTGTTTTCTTAATCATGCTCCAATTCTATCTTTCCTGGGAGATTTATGAGTCTCCGAATGTTGGACAAACACCAACAATAGTTACACATTTTTAGCATCTGAATGCTTTGCTTTGCCTGGCTTCATATGGAAAGACAAGTCCAGACAAGGTGGTCCTCCAGAAAATGGTTTATTGGGACAGCATTCTGGCCTGCAGCCATGGCACCTTGGGCAGTGATCTTATCAGACCTCCTAAACAGAGCAGGGTTGGGCCTGTTTGTTACTTCAGTGGAAGACCTCCGAGGAGAACTTGTGTGTTGCAAGATGTGGTATCAATTGTTCTCTGGGCGATGCTTTCCCTGGAGAGGAATGAACCTTTACTGTGGGCTACTGTGCTGCTGAAATGGCACCAATTCAGTGAGATGCAAAGCCCAGTTGAACTCAGGATGAAAAGCAGAAAGAATAAACAAAATCAGATCTGTATTCTCCGTGGTATTCAAGGAAGTTAGGGAGGAACTGGCCATTGATTTCCAGGGAGATCTGGGTAGGTAAATACTAGAGGTTCCTTCGGGAATCACAGTCCAACCGTGTGCCTTTGAAGTGCACAGTTGATTTGGCAGAGATATTAGCAAGGCTCTGCTTGTTTCTTATTTTAGCCAGCTTTGATATGTGGACTGAACTTTACCTTAACTTACAGCCTTCTGGAAATGCTCTCATTCCATTTTCTATTGAGTACTGACTTGCCTGGCAGGTTTGATGTGATTTCAGATAACCTTCTGCTGAAAACAACCACATCCATAATGATGACACTTTTGGCCTTGACATGACTGTACCTTTGGACTTGATTAAGGTGTTTAAATATAGACTTTTAGTGACCTTTGAGACACCTTAGGGTATCTGAGACATCTGCATAGGCTGGCAGATAAGATGGGTCTACAGAAGACCTGTTCTCTTCTTAGCTGGCAGCTCATAGATGGGTGGGCTGCCCCTACTCTCTGGAGTGGGACTAGATTCCTGTGTATAAGCTACTGGACTGAACTGCCCGTGTCAGTGGTTTTTAGGGCCAGAGTGGACTAGCATGTCTTCAGGATGAGATTCCACTATTAGTTAAGGCAATTAAATGTAGATGTCCACATGTAAGATGCTATAGCTCAGCTTGGGGTCTAAGGTCTGATTACAGTAAGTCAGTCAGTTGAGTCCAGAGTGACATAGACACCAGGTGCTCAGCTGGATTCCTTTTTAGGCTCCATTGACCAAGGGCTCAACTTACTCTTACACGTAGGTGGCTAGGGGCATTTCAAATTACCTGTTTATCCCATCCAGTCTGCAGCTCCCACTGTAAAAAAGCACAGTTACCCAAGGCTCCTATGGCATATTTGCTCCTTGTGGATGTTTGGGCTACCTTAAGGTGTCTCATATTACAGTTGATGTCTATGTAGAGGAAAGTGAAGAGCACTCCACATGGCCACTGACTTTAATGTAAGCTTAGAGCTATGGTACACATGGATTCACTGGATTTTGGATGTCTTAATTGCAGACTGCATCCCACCCCTTTCTGGCCCTTTGAATAACCCAGAAGGGACACCTTTTCTGGTGAATACTGCATTAGATTTTATAACTTTTGGAGTATGAAAACTTCTTTTATAATTTTGGTGTTATTCACAACAGGCTGCTCTATTGCTACAACAAAAACTATTACCTTTAACGCTTCTGACCATCCCTTGGATGAAATGGCAGGCAAAGAAACTAGAAGGAAATGAAGCTTGTTAGAATGATGCCTAATGTAAGCGGTCCTATAAAACAGAGATGCTGTGACTGTTATTTCTTACTCTTTTTTTACTATTTTGAATGTAAAGATTTGGGGGTAAAGGTTTTTCTTACCACGTGCACTCATAGATTTCATTAGCTTGATATGGTCTCAATTGTTACGTTGTACAACTAACAAATACTAATCTTTGCTGTGTGTTTCCCAGCTCACTACATAAAAGACTCAATCGTTGGTTCTTTCTGTGTCTTCCCTTAGGAGACTATTGCATATTCTGTTCGCTCTCATTTGATGTATAATTCTGGCTGATTATTCTTGATGGTGTTGCATGACTAATTACTAGCATCATAACTTGTTTTCTAGCATCATAACATTTTTTCTATTTGTGTCTTTGCATCTGATAACAAGCCATTATCACCCTAAGAAATGATACTAGCATTAGAGTATGATGTAGTGGGACAGAGAAGTTTTTTGCTAGCTGGTGGTAACATTTTAATATATTTTTTTTCTTTTCTTCACTCTAAAGCACATTGTTAACTTACATCTTACCTTCAGCTTCAGTGACCTTTGCACTGTGCATAAATCCAAGACCATAAAAAATATTTAGGGATGTAAGTTCTAGGTGGAACTTATTTAGAGACCTAGACCTAGTCTCTTAAGCACAAGTTAGGGGGGAAAAAATACAGGACACAGAAAAATAGGGAAAATTCTAAGACTTTCTTCAGTGTCCTGTTACTGGGCTCCCTCTACTTGGGAATTATCTATTTGGAGCTTCTTCCTAAGGTTTTTGCTGCATCCTCCTAAAAACTGGGATAGTTAGGAATAAAGGTGGAACTGACTCTTAAAGTAGCATGTCATACAGAAAGCATGCTTTTTTCCAGCCTTTATCTTTAGCCTGAACAACTTGTACTTTATGTGCTTCTTCAGATTATAGGATTTCATTCTGTAGATCCCCTCAGAAATAAAAGCTCCTGAGTATGTGGTGAGAGTAATGAGACTGGGGTAAAGAAGTTTTCTTGAAGGGGATTTTTCTCAAAGTGGATTTGCAGTGGATCTGAAATTATTTTCTCATTCAGAATCCATTCAACTAATAAGTTTGATAAGATAATGGAAAAGCACTGAAAAAAATTTAATAGATTAACAAATGGATTGTGGTGCTAAGGTAATCAGTAATAATGTTTTGCTGGTGCCAGCCATCTCAAGCCATGGATGCTCAACCTTACCCCCATTTTGAGGGTGGATTAGTGAGACCTAGAGTCTACAGTGAGTTTTTATGGATCACCAAATAAAATAATAGAAAAAATGTGCCTGGAAATTCACACTAATCTGATTGTACTAAGTCTTTTCAGATTGTGTTGTTCACCTCTTTCCAGAGCCTTCTAGATGTTAATGTGTCTGTTATGAGAAGGAATTGGTAACTTGTATCAAAGTCTGTCATTGGGGCAATTCTCTTTATTTACAAAGAAAAGGAATAGCACTTTTTTTTTCTAGAAGACATTTGGAACAAATGCTGTCTATGTCTGCCTTTCCAGTGAGTTTCAGTTATCAAAGACTTCTCTTGCTCCTACTTCTATTCAAGGCCATCTTTCAGAATACATCTCTCTTCTGCTCGTGTTTCTTCTGTTTTTGAGGCTTCTTTTTGCATGGAGTTCACTAGATGAATAATTTACTAGTCCCGGCATTTGCCAACATCTTGTACAAATGCTTAATGCTGCTTAGATCCCACCATGCAGTCAGTTGTTTTGGATGACTTTCTCTCCATCTCCTTGGATTGATCCCCATGAGTAGAGGGGTTGAGAGGTCACTGATTTAAATTGATCTTTGATCGACGATAACAGAGTCATCTTCTGGCATAACAGGGTGTAAATATGAAAATAAATGAGTTAATTTTCTGTGGAGTCTAAGCTATGAACATTGTTGCTCAAGCCTCTTCCATCAGGACTCCTGCTTAGAGTCACTGAGATAATGCTAGACCTTAAAGACAGGTAAGAAATATCCTCTGGAAGTTCAGAAGGAGCGATAGTAAGATACTCTAGACTGAGAGGGTATTCTTTATGTCCTCATATCAAGACAGATATGAGCATCTTTTGCGTTGTCCTTAAAATAACCCTTTATCATGAAGATGTATCTTGAATAATCATCATGAAAAATGGGGTTACCCTGGACAGAAATGCAAATTTTATCCTGCCTGTTTTGAAGGGATATTTATCTGCTTTATTGCAAGGTCACAGGTAAGTTCAGAATATTTTTCTTATAAAGCAGAAAGCCTTGTTGAAAGCAATTTGATGATCTTCATTTAAGTCTCAACAGAGCCCACTTGTATCACTTTTCCGGCAACTCTCCTTTCTTACAAACACTTCAGCCCTTTCCTGGTCCAAAGTGTTCTGGCTGGGTGTGGAGAGTTGTATGAAATAATTTCTCTCTAATAACTCTTGGTCATCTGGCTATAAACTCTTGGGAAATTTTGGTCACCAAAGAATGACTTAATCACAGTGGAGGCAGCACCTGGCTTGTATCTTCTCTACGGTCCTTTTATTGTAGGTCTCATCCTTTGCTGATGCCCACAGCTATCCTCTCCAACCTTATTCTGATGTTCCAAGAAGAATTAGATTTTAATAAGACTCCTAATAAACAAAAGAGTACGACCCATGGATGGGATAGCCTTCTTTTTTTTCCCCCCCCCCCAAACACATCTTCAGAAAATGGCGTTTTCCAGAGCTGAGAACACCGTTTTCACAAATTTCTTTAAGTCGTGTTGTTTGACTCATTCTTGGATGCTGTCCCAAGAGCTGTTGAACCCTCTTATAGTAGACACAGAGAGCACAACAGGGCAGCAATGAAGATACTGGCTGTGAACAGCTCTGACAATGTCATTGGTGTGGAAATGGTGTCAGAAAAGGGTGTAATAGAAATGTTCAGCAATGTCCTATTTGGGACCCTCTGGTAAAGTCATAGATTTTTTTAACAGTGAGACAAAGAGAGGTGATGCATTATCTGTCCAAAGAGTACCGTTTAACTGAAAAGGAAAGTTTCCTATCTTTTCTGGGATTAGACTAAGGAATTTACATATCCTCAGGCTAAGGAGTGCACTCCCATCCTGTATCTTGCTCTGCTGATGGCGTTATAAACAGGGCATTCAGACATGGAAGGCTTTCTGTGGGAAACAAGGCACAAAAGGTAGATATTTTGCAGCAGTAGTTTGAGTGTAATGGTCCAGCTTGTTCTGAGTACAGTCTAAAACCCACAGAACCTGACTGAGAGGGGTGGGAGCTAGGTTTAGGCATGACCCGAAAGTTCCTCAACAGAAGGTCTGGTAAGGAAAGGCTCCTGAAAGACCCAGGAGGCAGGTTCCATGGGGTCCCTATCCTTCCTGCAGTTCCTGTCCTTCCCAAAATCTGACCGCTGCAAAAAGCAAGTCGATGCCTCTGCTGAGTGTCACTGGGGTTAAGGATGGAGGGGAAAGGTGCAGACGGTGAATGGAGCAGCTCTCCACTTTTTAGATATGGTGTCCCCCTGTCACAGCTGAGTGATCAGGGTCAGCATCCAGGCCTCCTTCTCCTTGGTTCTTCTTCCATTCTCCCATTCCTTTTCCCCTGGAGGAGGTAGATAATAAAGTAGGGATCTTTCCCATGGGATAGGAATTTTAGGAGCTTTACCACAGCTGGGGTGCAGAGCAGGGAGCTCAGTATCAGGATGTCCTGGAATCTTACCCCTTTTATTTCCTTTCTTGAGTGACAGGCAACATATAAAAAGTAAACATGCTACCAGGCTGGGGATAGTTTCTTTTTGGAGCTTTCCTTCTACTAAGGCTTTGAACTAGCTATCGAGGGAAGAAGTGTGTGAATAAAGAGGTAGTAATTAGTGGAGGTAGGCAGGCAGTGACAAAGCTGAACGGATGGATGCATTTGCAGGATGCAGAAGGCAAACAAAACATCAGGGAATTGCAGCTTCACAAGATCAAAAATATGCTGATAGGAAAGTTGGTTAGTACTTCTAAAAAGCCATAGCTAGGAAATTAATGAATTACTGAAGGTTTAACTGGGTCAGTGGGGGGAAGTAGGCCTGATAATGAACTCCTCATAAAGGAGTGTTTTGATGTTTGGATACATCTGTTTATTTTCATCAGCAATATAGATAAGATAACTTCAGGCTGCATTGTAATGCAGGTTAAAACAGTTTAGTAAACATAGTTATTTATATGCATGAACATACTTGCATAGAAACATACATATGGTAACACATATATTAGCATATACTTCAATTCAGGAGATTTTTCAATCATGATTACAGTCTTTCTCATTAGAGAGGTCTTTTATCACTGAAAGCCAAATTTTCCAGACAAATCACTGTAATTATACCTGTGAGATAAAATAGTATTTTTTTAGCCAAAGCAGGTCCCTTGACCTCTGTCTCACTACTTTGAGGGAGTCCAGCCAACCTGCTGAGGCAGCCAGAATGCTAAAAAGGAATTGGATAGGAAACCAAATTACTCATCTCTGAGGGCTGGATGGACTCTGTCCATGCAACAAATCCCAGGATCAGCACAGATGCAGCTCTGGGCTGCAGCCCTGTGTGGGAGGGAGAAGCGAGCCAAAGCTGCAGTGAGGATGCCCTGTCTAGGGACAGCAATCAGAGCAGGGAGAAGATCCCACAACCCACCCAGGCACGCACCGGGCACGTGGTTGTATCTATGCAGGGTGTGAAAATGGGACAGAGACTGAATATGGAGAAACAGAACTGGGTCCACAAGGATCCAAACACAGAATCAAGTCCTCAACTGCACTGCAGAGGTGGTTCAGGGTTCAGATGAGACTGGAGAATATATCCTCAACCTGTCCTGGAGAAGGAGGACGTGGGTTTCCCTGGTGGCAGACTAACTTCCCACACAAAGGCAACGGGTTGCAATAGCTGAATGAAAATAATTATTATCTGTGAGACTCTTCCACGTGGTAAAACTCTTCTTTGTTCATTGGTATCTAAGAGCCAAGTAAAAAGGTCGATGCGCTGTGCCAAGGAGCACTCATTGTGTTCTCATTGTGTTCTCAATTGAACACTCAAGTGCTTCACTGCTGATTGTCTGGAGCTCTGTGGCTGCAGAAGGACAATACACCCAACCTCAGGATTTTTGACCATCTATCTCTTACCGGTGGCACCCCCATCCTCTTCCACACTGCACAAGACAGTGCACACCTCCTACCCTGGATCCTCTCCCCAGCCCACAGGCACAGCATGGTGCCCCATTCAGGGGATGCTGCACCGCCTGCTCGAGCTCTCCTCCTGCCTTGCCTGACCTTTCTTAGAGCTGAGACACTGCTGAGCCACCTCCACTGTTGAAGCCATGTCAGGAGGAGCTGGGGTGATCCCCTCAGAAGTCAATATAGCAGCATCAACTGTCTTTGTTGTCAACTGTCATGGTCCCAGTCTTTTTCCATGCACCTGAACTGGGGGGCCTCTGGGAGGGGCCTGGGTCTGTCACCTTCACCCTTCTACTTGTTGACCAGACCTGCTCTTCCCGTCATTACAGTGTTGCTCATGACTATAGCCGGGGCCCACTATGGCCAATACATAGGCAGCTATGTGATGGGCCTGGCTGAGTTCATGGGAGAAAGGATGTCTCTGGTTGAGCAAGGAAGGGTGGAGGGAGACATCTTCTGCACAGTAGGGCTGGTTTTCCCATTGACAGTCTCCCATCAGGGTATGTTACATGGATGAGGTGAAAAGAGTCAGGCTTTTGGATCTCAGTGTGGGCATGGTTTGGGATCAGAAAAGTGGAGGTTCCTCTTGGCCTAAGCTCCAGGCCAGTGGTCAGGATGTGGAGCTGAAGCTGAGCTCCTGATGTCCTCCTCTGCTCTGTCAGAAGGAACTGTATCAAGACGGAAGTCCTGGTGGATTTGGATATCTGTGTTCACCTTCTGCCTTGCCCTGGATTTGTCATTGGATAAAATCATATATATAATGCCTACACTGCTTATTCTTTTTTTTTTTTTTTTCCCTTTCTTTATTTTTCCTGATGGTGGAAAATTTCCAGATCAGGTGAACCGTATCAATTTTTTCTTTCTTTTTTAACAGATGGAGAGTAGATGAAAAACAGCAAAGTGAGAGCTCGAATGGTGAAAACCAGAGCCTGAATGGAGAGTGTTCCTCCAGCTCACTTTCAGCATTTCTCTATGGGCTCAGGCTTAATTAGAGAAGGAGAAAATGGAAGGAAAAATCCTCACGGGGAGGCAATGCTTTTTACTAGCTCTCTCAATGAGCCCTTTCACCCTCTTCTCTGTGGGTGTGAGGGAATTGCTGGACCTCAATGGCCCTAACGAGTCTTCACTGGTGCCTCCATCCAGCCCCTGCCCATGGGCCCGTCTGAGCTTAGCCCTGGGCTGTGCCTGAGCTATGCTGGAGGAGAGGTGATCTCCAGATCAGCCAAAGCCATGCCCTTGCCTTGTCACGGACCCTGTGAATCCAAATACTATCCTGCAGGCTGACTTCCCAACTTGACTTGGAACCTCCCTTATCACCAGGATCTTGTCTGGTGATCTGGAACCTTGGTTGATCTTGGCCATGACCTCTGGTTCTGCCCTTCAGATTTTTATGTAGGGATGAGTCAAAAAGACCACAACATCTCTCTTTCCCCTTTCTCTGTTGTGTACCATGGGCCTGTCTTATCTTCTTGCTTGGTCTCTAGCTCAGCGATATCATGCCAAGAGAGCAAGTAGAGGAAAAATTTCCAACAGCGTCTCCTGTCAGAACCTATCATGGCTGGGGAGCAATATCATTAATTGCTGGGCAGATGTGGGGTGATGATCTAAGTACCTAGACTATTGGAATCTGTGTGACAGTTATATGCCCCAGAGAAAGCAACAGAGCTTCAGCAGAAAAAACTGGCCCACTCCATCAGTAAAGATGGGACGGAGGAGATAGCTCTCTCTCAGGCTGGGGAGAGGAAAGGGACACAGGGAAAGAGTCAGGAATTCCAGTCTGACCATGCTGAAGGCACAGTGTCTGCAGAGCCAAGCTCTGCTGCTGTGCACATGCATGAATTCCCCAGAGGAATGTGTTTGCTTGGTGCTTGTTAGAGCAGCAGAAAAAGGCAGATTTACATGTGATCTGAACAAAATCAGAAGCTGAAATTCCCTGTACCACCAGTCATGGGGAAATGGGTGAGTCCAGGGGTATTCATAGCATCAAAGTCAAATATCAGCTCTGCCCTAAGCCAGTGCATTAGCTGAACTAGGGGAGATTCCAGACTCTGTAGAGACAATCATTAATATGTCCAAATGTGGGCATTTCCCCTAGTTTTTCTGCGGACTGAAGACTTGTCAAGCTCTGGGATCTTTCTGACTGCACTTCTCAGGATACACCTGGTCCTCTTGTTTCTCCGTGTTAGGTAACCAAGAATAAATCACTTGTGGCTTTTGAAGAGCTGTGCCTGAAATCCAGGGTGAGTTTGGAATTGAAATCTACAGCAAAATGAGGAAGAGGCAAATCTACATTAACGGAAGTTGTGGGCACAATCTTGAATGTGTCATTTCTAATTTAGGTGGAGGACTGGTGAGCTCCCACTTGCTTTCCAAGGCCGTTACATGGCTGATTGTAAACTTATCTGAAGTTCTGCGTGTTTGTGTCTTTACTTACTAATTGACTTCAGCACTGATGGTCTAATCTTAGACCTTTTTTTTTTTTTTACTTTATACATTTCACTGACACCTTCTCCTGGAAACCTTTTCCATCTAATTTTCTCTGAAAGAAGGAGAATTAGTTAGCACAGAGCCCTTGATCTTGCAGGCACTCTTGAGGGTAAGAGAGATAGGTACTTGCTAGTAGACCCTGATCTGACACCAGGTCATGAACTAGGGGATCTTAAAAGAAGAGCACTTAACATTTGCCCCGACCTTTGCATGTTGAGCTGTCAGTGTTGCATCCCCAGTGTAAAAGGGAAGGGAGCTCTAGGTGTAGGTCTTCATGTACGGGTAGAAAGACAAAAGTCACTCCAAGTGTGGAAGAGTGCATGCGATGGGGGTGTACACTGGCAACGGGACACGTAAGCACAGGCTCGTACCAACAGGTAGCACACCTCCGCCGGATCATGCTGGGTCTTACAGAGATGGGGAGCAATGGCTGTACTGCCCTGCACTCCCTGACCCTCTGCGTTTTGCTAGTGGCTTGCAGACGCCAGGTACATTACACGTGTTTGGGTGAGTTTTCTAGATCAATGCTTCGCAATCCACACTTCACTGCAGGCATTGTAGGTCGGTTTTCATGTTGCCCTAATAGCTTCTTCCCAGGGTCTGGGCTGGGTATGGGAGAACTGCCCTGTGCTCTCTTACCAGCATGTCTTGTGGGTTGCTGAGTACATTTCAAGGTATACGGGGCTGCTTTTTTCTCCAGCTTGCTTTCCTTGTAAAGCAAACTTCGTCTTAGAGCACCACTAGCCTCGTGCCTCAGAGCAAAAGGAAAATGACAGCTATCACCAAAAGATACAGCTCGCTCCTTGGCAAAGTGTGAAGGCCAACAACACCGTCAGTGCCAGGAAGTTTAAGGAACACACGTTATTTCCCCGTACATGGCATTCAGGTACTGGGGGGGGGGGCAAAGAGGGAGTGTGTTCCTGCCCCTTCCACACCGACAGAACATCTTGTTCCTTCTTCTCCATTTTACACAAAAATAAGTTGAGAACTGAGAAGTTTTGCTCAGTGTCACCCTTCTGCTGCAGTAGAGATGGGCTGAGGATCTTTCTTTCCTGATCCTTGTGCCCTGGACTCTAATAGTTAATGCTCTGCTGTACTTTCAAAGGTTTCCTCTATTTCCTGCCTGACAGACGAGGGGGAGGAATTTGGTCTGCCACTGAAGGAGAAAGATGTTTTCCTACAGTGCTCACATCCAGCTCCATCCACACCCTCTGCTCAGAAAGACAATTGTTTCCAGGAGCAGTACAAAAACACATCATTCGCATGAAAATAAAGAAAATAAGGAAAATTGTTTTCCCATTTCTCTCCGCCAGCAGAAGTCAGTGAAGAAACTGTTGTCTCGAGCTCCAGAAGAGAAGCCTGAAATGAGGCTGGGCACCAAGAGAGATTCCCACAGAGGGGTCACACTTTAGCATCACCACAAAGTGCATCGGTCAGCACAACATGCCCATTGCCACAGCGCTGAGCCCAGGAGAACTCTGCCTTGAGGAAGGTGAAAGGAAAGCTCAATTGTCCCCAGCTTTCCCCCGGCATGCCAGGAAGAAGGTTGGAGTGGATGGGTCTCCTGGTTGTGTGCCTGTCACCTTAGGATGTCTCAAAGCTGAGACAACAGGAGGTCATGTACCCACAGTCACAGCATTCAGCCAAAACTGCAGCCCACCTTTCTCCTGCTGCTTTCAACTGCAGCCTCTGAAGTAGGTGACACATTTCTTGTCCAGAGCTTGCTGACCTGTTACGATTTTCCTCATGGCAGAGGGCAGCCTGCTGTCCACTAACAGCCTTTCCTGAGGGTTTCCTTCACATCTGTCCTGCAATTCCTAGGAACTGACGGGAGCTAAAAATATTTTGTGGACAAAATACTAGAAGACACAGCTCTAAAAGGTGCTGGTCCTTAGTAGTCCTGGGCTGCAGCAGAGAATGATGAATTGTACAAGATTCAGATGCTAACCATTCTTCCCCAGTTAGATATTTTCCCTCCAACGCTTGTTGCCTTTACTGCTAACTAAGACTTACCTTTAAGAGGTCACCCAGATTTCTCCATTGGTCATCACCTAGGAAGGCAGTCAAGTGTGAACGTCAGACTCCTGGAGTTGGAGTAAAGGCTGGCTCACCTGCCATCACCCCATCCAGGCTGAGAGTCACAGAGGGGCTGCAGCAGGAGCTTTGCCACCATGATGGTGCCTCCTGACACACGTGTCCGGTGGTCTGCAGCACAGGGAGTCTATACTCCACCGAGCTAACCTGGAGCCTCACTAGCAACCAGCACTGGTCAGATCACAGGTACAGCCAGCTCTGTGCAAGCCCTTCTGCAATGGTCAGTCCCTGTGGTGTGTGAAGGCAATCAGAAGGATGCATAGGCAACACATGAGTCAGCATCTTCCATGGGATGGCAAGTGGGAAAGGAGGGCTCCAGGGACTTTCCAATTTTGCAAGCTTGGGTGGAATCTAGTTCTTAAACTTCATGAAATCAGATGTGTGATAATGCCTGGGGGCAGACACGGCAAATTCCTGGGGTCAGGGCTTTGGGAAGCAGCGGTGTAATGCAACCAGATGCTGCATGCCACAGGCCTTTTGGCCAGCTGCCTCGGACACTGCGGCAAGAAACATGTCCATCCCTGCCAGAGAACGTAAGCCCTGCGTGCTCGTGCTTTGTACACATGACCCAGGAGCAACATTCAAACTGCCAGACTATCAATCAGGAGCTCTTTTTTAAAAAAGAAAAATAAAACAATAGCTTTGTGTTTTCTTTGGAGTTTCTAACCATGTAGTACAGTTAGCAGCAGCACAAGCCGTGGCTGGCAGCAAGTGCTGCCTGCTCACCCTCCTCTCCCTCCCCAGCAACAGCCTGAGTCATGGCTGTGGTCACAGACAGTGACACAATGCTATTGTCATCCAAAGAATGCAGTGTTTTCCTTCCTTGCAAAAATATTTTGTACAGTGCATTTTCCATGTTCTCCAGAGGAGACACTGTCCGGATTCTTGCTGTAAGTGCCCCCATGGAGCGCTGCTGACTAATACTCCCACTTCTCCTCATGTTCCCCCAAGGTCCCAGACTTATTTACACTCTGCACAAAGAGCTCCTAGTCAAGGTTGGTGAAGAGGATTTCCTCAGAACAGCACAAGCGCTGAAGTGTGAGGAAACTGTGAGTTTGATCTCTTGAGGTAAAATTCATTGAGTTCACGTCACTGGAGCCACATCATGGTTAAAGGTCTGATGCAGAGGAGTTGGCTTGGACATATATAAGCAATAGCATAGGAGGTAGACAATTTGGCCCCCGTACTCCAGAGATGGCCGTGGGGTGACTCATCCCCTGGCGATTCCTCTCTTGCTGTTGCCTGCTGAAGTAATGAGACACACAGCTCTGACAAGAGCCACGCTGCAGGCACACTAACCCCTGCCAAAGCCTCTGTTAATCACCAGCCATGTTCCTGCCCTCAGTGCACACCTCAGGGGACTGCAGCCTCCTAACCCCTACAGACCTGCCTGCTCTACTTATCTTGGAAATGAAATTGCAATTCCTTTCCAATACGGCAGTCCTTCTGCTTTTCTCGTGTTGTACAGCAGACAGCAAAGGATGCGGCTAGCATTTTCTGTTCCTGCCAGGTAGCTACCATGATGATTTAAAATCAAATTGCTTGGGAATATATAGGATAAATAAATCTAAATGCAAATCTCAGCATGTGGCAAGATCCCATTCCCCCAAATGTCTTTGCTTTATGTATATGAGGGACAGATGAGAGGGCTGCAACAGGGCTGTTCAGAGTGGTGAGCACTCCAATTCTTTAATTAACACTGAGGGATGGTGCAGTGCCGGTGTGTGTGTAACCCTACACGCTCCATAGGTGAAAACAGTGTAGGGTTGTGGGATGAGTAGCTTAGTTATGGTGCTCCAGCACATTTTGGGATGCAGTGCAGTTTTGGAGGGATGAATGTGCAGAGTGGGACTTGTCAAACAAAAGCTGAAACATGGCCATTTCCTCTGTAGCACAGATGACTGTGGCCATGACATAGTGGTTGTGGTGGTTGCTCTCCATTAAGTAGATGTAAACTTACACTGTGTCTTTATGAGAGGTATGTTTGTAAGATCAATTAATTTGAAAAATGAGGCGATTAATTTTTCAGAAATATGTTGCCTGGCTCTTGGGTTCTCTCAACCATGTTTAAACCAGGATAAAAGGAAGAGTCAACATTATTCATATTATAATAGTCTACGTAAAGTGTGTTTCCTCCCCAAATGGAACATGCATATGTATCACTGGCAGGGTAAGCCGGGCTGGAGCTGACCAGGCAGCCTGGTAAAAGCAACTGGTGGATGCGGCTGAACTTGAGCCTTCAGTGGACGGTGAAAATCCTGCATGTTGCACATAGCCAGTTGTGAAACAGCGGATGTTTTGGAGCAGATAGGTGATGCAGAAGACTTCCTTCCTTAACTCAGAAGGCAAATAATTTGTATCCTGATTACAAATTATGAGGTTTTGTAGATTGCAAGGTCAGAAGGGACCATTATAATTATACCATCTGACCTTCCCAAGCAGTGCAGTCTTGGAATGACACTTGGCGACTCCCACACCGAGCCCAGCAGTCGGTGGCTGACCTACAGCGGGTTTTTCCTTAAAGATTTAGACACAGAGAGTTATCTGTCACTGACTTGGTGGCCTGAGAGATTATTCCAATATGTAACGGGTTTTTTCTACTGAAAATACACAGCTAATTTCCCATTTGTGTTTTGCCTGCAAGACTTTTGTCTAGAGAGATCGAGTCAGATTTATAATTTACCATCTATCAGGTTAGCAACAGTGGGATTGTGCCATGTCCCCCTGTTTCCATAACACCTCTTCCCACCACATTAGAAACAACCTGGAGTGAAGAAAAGAGGAGACTGATAAGGAAACCCAGGCAGGCTTGTGGAACCCAGGGTATCACACTCCCACCAGTACTGTGCAGGTGTCACACAGGAAGGTCATTTATGAGACAAAAACTGAGACTTTGACCTCTGCGGGATGTAAACATGTTTGAAACCTGTATCTAAATTTTTTCACTGTTTAAATATTGAAACTCTCTGGAGGCTGCAGACCACAGAGATCTGTATCAGTGCAGAGTACGCCAACCCCTAATATAACTGTGATGCATCCTGCTCTGTGATTGCACCGGTCTGGCTTTAGCAGTCATGTTTCCTGGTTAATACAAATAACACAGGACAGTTTTTGCAGACATTAATAAAGCCACTCACCTCCTCAGGAGACAGGCATGTATCATTGTTAATTAGGCTCTTTATCATTTATATTTTGGTAGGATCCAGAGGCTCCTGGTCAGGGATCATAGAATGGTAGAATTGCTGAGGTTGGAAGGGACCTTTCAGATCATCTAGTCCAACCATCAACCTAACTCTGACAAAAACCATCACTAAACTATATCTCTGAGCACTATGCCTACCTGCATTTTAAATACCTCCAGGGATGGTGCCTCAACCCTTTCCCTAGGCAGCCTGTTCCAATGCTTAGTAAGCCTTTCAGTGTCCAAATTTTTCCTAATATCCAGCTTAAACCTCCCCTGGCACAACTTGAGGCTGTTTCTTCTTGTCCTGTCACCTGTTCCTTGGGAGAAGAGACCGACTTCCACTTCTCTACACCCTCATTTCAGGTAGTTATAGAAAGCAAGAAGGTCTCTCCTCAGCATCCTTTTCTCCAGCCTGAACCCCCCCAGCTCCCTCAGCCGCTTCTCACAAGGCTTGTGCTCCAGACCCCTCGCCAGCTCCACCACCCTTCTCTGAACACACTTCAGAGTGGAGTGTGTCCAAAAACTCCACGGGGGTTTTTTTTGGAGGGGCCCAAAGCTGGACACAGCACTCGAGGTGGGGCCTCACCAAAGCCTAGTACAGGGGGACTGTCTCTGCCCCAGTCCTGCTGGCCACACTGTTCCTTATCCAGGCCAGGATGCTGTTGGCCTTCTTGCCCCCCTGGGCACACTGCTGGCTCATATCCAGCCGCTGGCCACCAACACCCCCAGGTCCCTTTCTGACAGGCAGATTCGAGCCACTCCACCCCGAGCCTGTAGCTCTGCTTGAGGTTGTTGTGACCCAAGGGCAGGACCCGACACTCCGCCTTGTTCAACCTCACACCACTGGCCTTGGCCCGTCGATCCAGCCTGTCCAGATCCCTCTGCAGAGCCTTTCTACCCTCAAGCAGGTCGACACTCCCACCCAACTCAGTGTCCTCTGCAAACTTACTGAGGGTGCACTTAATCTCCTCATCCAGATCATTGATAAAGACGTTAAAGAGAACAATCCCCTGGGGAACACCACTCATGTTGTTCCAACTGGATTTAACTCCATTTACCAGCACTCTTGGGACCCAGCCCTCCAGCCAGTTTTTAACCCAGCAAAGAATACTCCCATCCAAGCCATGGGCAGACAGTTTCTCCAGGAGGATGCTGTGGGATGTGGGTCTCATCGCACAGTAACTCACAGCTCAAATGCTATTGCTACCCAAAGCCCCTGCAGTCCAAGACAAGCAGAGACACTAGCTGCATGCAGAAACCAAAGAGGTGCCTTGCAGGGTAACAATAGGACAAATCCTCATCAATTTACTCTTCTGGAAATGGAAGCACATAGGTAGCAAGTCTGCGGGCAGATATTAGTGCAGAATACAGCTCCAAGACCCTGCTTCTCAGCCGCCCTGGTAGCCAAGTGCAGTGGCACTTCAGCTTGTCCTCAGCTTCTTTGCTGCTTTGTATCAGAGGAATGGAGATGTGGTGTCCATTCCCAGTTTAAGACTTTTGAGCCCATTCTCTGTGACTGTAAGGCTAATGCAGTTTCCTATCTCACAGGTGTGCAGCATGTTTTACCTCAATTTGCAAGTTAGGAACTTGATTGGAAGGAGCTGGAGACCTTACAAACACTCTTATCACATTAATACGTCACATTCATAAAGCAGCCTATCTCCCATCCCTTCTGGTGTTCATCATGCCTGGCTGGGAGTGTGTCAAAAAGGCTCTTCCAGACTCACATGGTAGACCTGTGGGAGGGCCAGGAGCACCCACAGGCAGCCCGTGAAGACGACGTACACCTATCATGGTCCAGGCTGCAACACGAGTGTGGAGCTTCCCTGCAAAAATCCACAAGTGGTGCAGGGAAAAGTCAACCAAGCAAGGATTTACAGCACCTCCAGAGATCTCGACTCAAGCTTTGCTTTATCTTAAGAGGATGCAGGTCACCCTGTGTTATCCAGGGAGGAGAGAGCACAGTGTCAGCCCCTTTCCCACCCCTGTTACCCTCCTGGCACTGTGCTAGGACAGTTTGTGTTGCAGCTCGAGGTGCTTTGAAGCCTTGTGTACAGCCTGGGGATGCTGCCCGTAATTTGCATGACCAGATTTATGCAGCCTCTCAGCTCTGCACAAGCTGGCAGCGCTAGCCCTGCTGACTCAGGCAATATTTCCACATGAGGACAGTCCTGGGTGAAGAGAAGAAACCAAAGCAAACCAGCTGTTCCCCAGGGCTGAGCTAGCGAAGAGTAGGGAGAAGATAGTCCAGGAGATAGCAATAGGACAAGGGCAAATGAGTCAGGCTGCATGGCCGGCAGGGATAAGCATGCACGGAGATCTGCTCCCTCCCTCCCGGCGGGCTCCAGGCTCCCTGTGCTGCTGACAGCCCTTACAGCACCTTGGCCCTAAGATCACCAGGCTCCTGGGGTCCATACACCCCAGGATATACTGTTACGTTTGCAAGTATCCTCCTTTTCCCCATGCACAGCCTCATAGACCCAGCTTGACAGGTCCTTCCCCGGCTGGTGCGGCTGGGGGGAACGCGGGCTGGCGAGCAGCACCTCTGGCACCTCTTCAATGTAGGACACAATGCAGATTAATCACAGCCTGTCAGAGAGGCTGCTGTATTTTTCCTCCATTCTTATTTGCGTGCTAGCGCCTGGAAAACAGGATGACGATGTTTTCCTGCCACACATTCACTGAGACTAAACAAAAGAGGTTGCATTTCCAGCCCCTCCTGCTCTCTGATAACTGTGGAGCTTTCAGGAATTGGCTGGGGAGAGCAATAATGAGGGGGTGTCAAAGACCTGCCTCTTCGGCTGGCTGCATAGGAGGGGGTGGCCACAGATCTCAGCAGAAATCCTCCAACATCTCTGATGAGGATGAAGCTTTTCCTTCTCACTTTTGTGGAAAAATGAAAGCCCAAAGAAAATGAAGCCCAAAGAAAGCTTGCCTGGCTTGCAACAGCTGTACTAGTTTGCTCTCATTAACATTTGTTACTCATAGTTTGTTGAGGTTTCATTTGTTTAAGTCCAACAATGCTAGGTGCTTTACAGTGTAGTACAAAAGAGAAACCAGGCTGTTACAGTCTAAAGAAGGACGAAGTGTTTATTTCCAGTACTGTAACCATCAGCATCACCCAGACATGAGTTTGTTGCTGGGTCTTTATGCCAACATCTAAACCAGGAGCTGAGCTCAGCTGAGGATAAAACACTGCCCTCACATGCTTTAAAAACCCAGGCCTTTCCTTTACTTGTTACAATGCCTTTCCTTCATGCCAATCTCCATGGGATGCACTGAGTTTATATTTTTCACTTGATGTTTCATGGGTTTAAATAGCTTCTTTCTCCAACCTCAGATGAACTTTGCAGAGTAAACAATAATTGGTGCAATGCAGCTTGTATGGAACTTCTATGAAAATCTTAAAATGTTACCTCATATGGCAAAATGAATGGTGGAAATCCTCTTTCTGAACTGATTTTGGGAACCGAACCCCACGTGTACAATTTCTCCATGAGCAGTGGCTCCATGCGTAGATTTGGTGGGTCTATTCCCATCACCAGGAGCAACAAAATCAGCCAGAGGCAGCTCCTGGGAGAGCAGAGACCAGAGAAAAAGAGAAGAGCTGAAGAGAGAAAAGCTCTGTTAGATGCCTTGGAGGGACGATCTGAGTACCTGTGGAGGTTTTCACACTGCAAATAACTCAATTTCAACTCAGACTTCACAGGGAAACATTTTCCACCTATAGATCATCCTTCTCACTTATTCCCATAAATGGGGAACAGTTTTGTTGACTTTTGACGATTTTGAGGACAAAGGCTCAATCTCCTTCCTGGCATTAAATTGGGAATACCACCCAGATTTGTCTAATTCTAGGGAAGCGATCACAGTTTGGGGCTCCTTCCTGTTTTTCAGCTATGCTTTCTGTGGTCAAAAATCCCACCCCAAGAGCTGAGATGCATTAATGAATGCAGGCTCTTCGCACAAAGGTTTTAGCCAGCTAATATAAGGAAATTTGTCTCTTTTAAAAAAAAAATCTTCCTGTGAAAACTCTGAAGTAGAATTGTGATATATATATATATATTTCAAACCGTTGCTTGGAGAAACTGCTTTCACTTCTGAAAAATGTTGAGAAAGTGTATTGCAGGGCTGACTTTTGATGTCCTCCAACATGTGATACGGTGACTGTGCTCGCTCCTCCAGGAGCGCGTGTTGGAGCAGAGCCAGGATGAAGAACGGGGCTCGACTCCAGCCAGGTTGTGGATTGTGGGAGGCCAGGCTAACCCCAAACAAATGGATCCAGTCTGCTCTACACTACTGTTCAGTTTTCATCACTTCATTATATCTCTGGGTTTGGACCTGGATGTTCTGTCCCTGGGGTACTAAAATGCTGAAGAAATCCCCCTCTCCCCAACTTAATCTCACTAGATTAAGGCCTGAAACCTTATTATGGTTTACAAGATAAGAGCTTATTAAACAGCGTGAAAGTAACCTTGAAAAAGGGGATTTCAAAATCTGCAATGGAAGGTCCTGAGATCTGAACGCTGAGAAATCTGCTTGGGTTGCTTCATATTCCTTGATGATTCTTATCTCTATTATCCCCAGTAATTGTCATATGGGAACCTCACTGCATCAGGGACCTGGTGTTACCAGGAAAAATGGGAAGGGCTGAGAGGAAATTGTTTGCATACATATTTTTCTGTGTGTATGACTCAAGCAAGGAATAAACTGTACTATCTATAAAAATATCTGCAAGATCTTGAGGCAGGGCTGGTATCTCAGGAGCACTCTTTGCATCCAAAAAAACCCCCAAAACCATGCATCCTACTGAACACTGGCACACCACAAACCACAGATTTAGCCAGCAGCAAAGCCACAGAGCACCTGTGCTGCAACCGAGCAGAAGCATCCAAGAAAGTTAGGAGGGAGCTGAAGGAGGAGAAACCTCACCTGAAAGCAGCAAAAACAACAACAAAAAAATCCCAAACTTTCTCCCTCTTTCTGACCCCCCACATTTCCCAACAAAACTTGTAAGTTACAGATTTAAAATACGTTACAAATGAAATGAAGAAAGACTTGCGGTACTGCCTGGGGTATGGCAAGAAAGCACGTGCAGTCGTGATTAGAGCACTCGCATAGCATGCTAATTACATAACACCCTAGGAATTTGGCAGCGCTGATCTAGAAATAGGGCAAATAATCATGTTTCCCCCCCCACCTCCTTCCCCAGTTCTCTCTGCTTCAGTTTTCCTTGATTGAAAAGTTAGTTTTCAAACCCTTCCAGACAGCTTTGTAACCCGACAAAAGTGAGAAACGACTTTTATAAAGGCTTTGTCATACCTCAAGCAACTCTTCTTTTAGAAAGAAAAAATCCGCACTAAACATTCAGTAGTATTTTGCTTTAGTGTTTAAGAAGTGCTTCCAAGCTGTGGCAGAGACTGCTATTAGGGTTGCTTGGCCCCATTTTGCCTCTAGGCAAAGATTTGGCCCAGAATAATTGAACATTCCTATCATTGTAATAATTCAGCACTGCATAAACACGAGGACATTTGTTCTATGTCACTCATGTTTAACAGGGAAGCAATTTTCCTAGTTGATGGAGGAAAAATGGAGACAGAAGCACCTCCAGTGCTTTCCAGGTTGGCATAAACAGATGTCAGGTCCTTCAGGCATGCTCCTGTTCACTTCCATACAATAAACATAATAAATGCTTTTGCATTCCCAGGTCTGGACAAAGGAAAAACGAATCGCTTTCAAACACTGCCAATGTGTTTGGGCAGCGGTGGGTGCCTCCAGAGCTCTCCTAATGTAGATAGTCATCATGTTCACCCACTTCCTCCTTTCCTTTTGGGGCGGCAGCAAAGCTTCTCTGATATCCAGCACTGAGTCCACGCAGGGCAGCGTCTTCCTCAAGCTCTGTGAACTGAAGAATCATCATTAGTCTAGAACTAACTGTTCCAGAACGTACAATAATGCAGTACTTACTTACAGAAATAGTCACTCTAATAATAATAACAGAATTAAAATTGCAACATGCACATTTCTCAGTTTCAGTCCTTTCTCCTGGAATCATGCTTCAATTGCTCTTCTAAACCTTAAAGTCACACTGTAGTCTTCAGCTTCCAGAGTCCTCTTTTGGGAAGAATTTGAAGTTGGTGTTTCTGCTTTCTTCTTTTTCTCTCCAGGATCCACGTGGAGAGATTTTTATGTATTCATTAACATGCTAATAGCTAAATTTATGTGTTAGCAATATTTGTTTACACCCAAATACCTTCACATACTATAGATGATACCTCCTTGTCCTCTTTGTTATCCTTAAAGCCTGTTTTCTCTGACTGCAGATCTGCATTTTTTTGACTGACCATTGGTGATTTGCTCATAGCTGTGGGGTCTTTGGTGACAGCCTGTGCCCCACCTCTTATCACTCCTTGTTTTATCATCCCACACCTTATCACCCTACCTCTACGCATCATCCCATGTCTCCACTTCTCAGGACCACTGTTGTCATACCTCACTTGTGTATTTCTATTTCAACCCATTGTCTGAGAGCCAAAATCACCTCTTTGTGCCTAGAATAAGCAATTGTTAGTGCAGTCTATAAAAATCCTCTGACTGTAGCACATAAAGGCAACAAAAATTAAAAAAAAGTAGCCATAGACAACAGTAGCTGACGTCACAGCAAAATCCGGGGAAATAAAGGACCAAAATAGTCAGGAAAAGTTCAGATAGAGCAATCCCGACCAGCCTCAGCCCTGAGGTCCTGCAGGCTCAGTACAAAGCTTATGTGCCACTGCTAGCAATGACAACACCGTGTTACGGGGCTACCCTGTTACGATGGGCAGCATCTCAGTGCAGGAGTATTGATCAGAGGCAAAGAGATGACAACAACCCAAAATTCCTGCTGATGGTGGCTCAAGGAGACTGAGAGCATCCCAGTGATGGCTCAGAGAAGAGTTGCCCCCACACTGACAGGATGGTCTTTGTGGATATCCCCCATTAGGGGGAATAGGGGGCATCTGGAAGTACCAGATGCCTTCAACTGCCAGTGGCAGTGGACTGAAAGTGGAGGGTAAGACCAGACAGCTTCACATCAGCAAGGTGAGTGTCAGGAGGATGGGGCCAGGCTCTTCCCAGTGGTGCCCAGGGACAGGACAAGGGGTAACGGGCACAAACTTGACCATGGGAAGTTCCACCTAAACCTGAGAAGGAACTTCTTTCCCTTGAGGGTGGCAGAGTCCTGGCCCAGGCTGCCTGGAGGCGTTCCTGTGCCCCCTGCTCTGGGTGACCCTGCTCTGGCCGGGGGTGGGACTGGGTGATCTCCATAAGTCCCTTTCAACCTTATGATCCTATGACTGATTCTATGACTGAGCATCAGGATGGAAATAACTCATTGGGATGGCTTGCAAAAGATGTGATTTTCCTGATTCTCCACCACTGTCATTTTTAAAATAAATATAACTTTTTTTTTTGCCAACATAGTCTCTGTCTCACTCAGGAATTGCTTCCTTAGAATCTTGAAGTCTTTATTACTCAGGGAGACAGATAAGATGCCACATCAACTCCTCCTTTACACGCTATGAATGTTTAGAAAGAATACAATGCTTCAAATCGGTGTCAAGGGTGTTGCAGAGAGGAAAATGACAGCTGCTTAGGTGCTCAGCCAGCCCTTGGTCCTGCTTATTGGCCCAGCACACATTCTTCCTCCAGCAGGTAGCAAAAACATCTCTCATAGCACCCATCACAAGCCAGGGGCTGGAATTTGTGGAGGGAAAGAGGATGCTCAGCGGGCAGATTGGCACTCATCAGTGCAAGGTCAAATAAGTCACTACAGTACGCTGTCAAAATTGCAGGAACTCCCCAGTCACTTGTCCCCCCCACCCAACAGAGAACTGGTTCACCATGCAAGCTGGACTACTGGTCCTATGGGTCTCCTAGTAAACTGATTCTTTGGAGCTCCAGGTAAACTGAGAACAGAAACCATTAATTAAACCTGAAGAGCAGATGTGTGCAGACCTTTAGATAAGTGGACTTCTCCATGGTGAAGCAATCCTAGAGCACTCTGTCAGCTTGGCAGGATTTGTCTATGAGGAAGGACAAACCCTGACATCAAAATATATTAGAAAACAAAACAAAAAAAAAATCCAAACCAACATATATTTTGGGGAAAAATGTTTTGTTTTGTTTTGTTTTAATTGTGAAAATGACAGATTTCTTTCTCACAATCTCTCTAGCTAAAAGAAAAAAAGAAGAAACAAATATTTGGTCTAATGGATCCTGGCTTCCTTTCACTTCCCAGAAATCTGCAGCAATTTTATTGGTTATTGCTAGGACCTCAGGTGTCACTCTTGTTCTTGGTGGAACTGCCGTGAAAATTGTTATTCCCGTGTAAATGCATAGGCTTAGAACAGGCTCCCTGAAAGATGATTCAAATTCACCTCGAAACAGAGCTCTGCACCTCAGAGAGTTTGCCGTCTGCATCTGAGAGGCACCAAGCACAGGCAGCAAGCAGGCTGGGGATGCTGCCTTCCACTGAAACTCAGACATAAGGATTGCTCACCCTATACCAGCTTCATAGTCACTACAGATCTCTTAGTGTTACCTGAACCTCAGTCTGCTCCCAGGGTGTGAGACCTCTGTTCAACACAGGCAACTACTCTGTGTATCTCCAAGGCAGGTATCATGAAGATACCCCTCATGTTTGGGCAGATTTGGATCCAAGGATGTTTTTCTCTGGTAGCAGAGTCCACAATATTTTTGAAGTACGCGGGAATGTTCCTCCAAACTGCAGGAGTGAGGAGTCCATCTTGTAGCAGAGGAAAATTTGGAAAGCTTTTCTCCCAGACAGACAGCACAGGGCATGTGGAGAGCACAGAGGCCCCTGGAATTACTGGCAATTAAAGGAATGCCTTCTCTGGCACAACCTCTTCTTCAGTGGGCTTTGGTTCAAGCTTGTCCATCATCTTTCCACCATCTCTGAATGAGAGCCAAGGAAAGCAAATAAGGCCTGTGTTGCTTTTTGCAGAAGTCAGTCATGTAACTGGCAGCTGGTGATAGCACGGTTTGTATCTGCACGAGAAGTTTAACCTTCCCTCAGACTCCACAAAAGCACCTTGACATGTTTGGCATCCTTGTGTAAAAATATCTAGTGTCCTTGAAGCTTAGGTTCAGACTGGCCCCCAGGAGCACTGAGCTCATGACAAGACTTCTGGCACCCTCAGTCAGGCCACGTAGAGCTAAAAAGTAGTCAGGAGTCAAGTCTTGTACAGAACAGTTTCTGAGCCACACTGTGTTCATGCCAGTCCCAGAAACAAGCATATGCAGATAAGCTATATCCCTAAATCTAGCTGCTTAATACATGTATTAACTCTCCACTCTATTCCCAAGTGATTTTCATCCTGGCTACTATTTCTCTTCTGTCCGCCCATCACTAAAATCACATCTACAGGCGACTACCACTCCTGCCTGCTCAGTGGGGAACTGCAAAAAGTAAAAATATCATCTCCCAGACTGCCAGAGAGCAGCTAATTTTCCATTCACATATCCTACATGCCGTGTAGGACAGACCCATATTTTTCTGTGGCTCTAGAGGGTTTACCATGAGCTTTGCTAGTGCGTGTGCAAAATTAAGGTCTCAGACCAATGCCACAGCATCCTAGCTGTGTCCAGAGTTATTCCTGGAGTGACCAAGCTGTTTGCTGCAGTCCTGAGTTCACTGCACTTCATTGGAGTTTAGCAGAGTCAATATTCAGCTGCATCCGGGAAACATTGCTTTCCAAAGACTAGGTCACTCCGTTCAGAGATGTTCTTCCTGGCCACGGCACCCACATGCTGCCTGCACCCTTGTGCCTGCTCGGTACAGTAGTCAGCGTGTAACCCTCCTCTCTCCTCCATCACCCAGCTGCTTCCACCCATCCGTTGTAAACTGGATGTCAATATTTAACAAAACCTGTAATAATCTGGGATTTTTCTTGGCGTCTGCTGGCCCAGGCTGCGCAGCAGGGAGCGGGGCTGCTGTGCTGGGAAGGAGAGGTACAGGACAGCAGCCTGGTTAAGGTCTGCCTTTGCAGCTCCATCTCCCTGCCGGTGATCTCATTTCCCACTCATATTTGCCCACTCAGAAATAACCGTGGGGATCTACCCTGAACCCGCACCTCAGGGATGGGGCCAAACTCTGCTCCGGCAAAGCAGGCAAGTGATGGCAGGGAGTGCCTAATGCTGTTATAAGGAAATGCTTTGTCACCTTCATCTAGTCTCACGAACGATGACCCTTATCACAGCAAACCCTTTATAGAACCCTGTAACTAAACACAGTGCCTTAAAACCCAACTAGAAACATGACCCTGCCCTGAAGAACCAACAGTCTTGTCAGCCACTTTATTAGTTAGTGCATTAATGTAAAACCAGCTGGTGAGTGGCTGCTGAGGTGCAGTAACAGCAAACACATCTCAGGGACTTCCAGGTAGGACCTGGCCAACACTAGCTGCAGACAATGGAAAAGAGTATGTTGATGTTTGGCTCTGCAGGGTCAAAATCCCTCATGCATCAACCATCAGTCCAGGAGAGGAGGGGCAGAAGGCTCCAGGTCCCTTTGCCAGCAGCATCCAAGGAGCCTCCTGTCTGGAGTGAGGTGGAAAGGACTGGGGCACAGAGGGACTGGGGTGTGTTGGGGTGATGGAGGTTCATGGAGAAAGAGCTGGAGCTCAGCAAGGAGAGAGGACATCAGCAGTGCTGAATGCTGCTGGTCTCTTTCCTGTGTGGACGAGGAGAACTGAGGAGCTGATCTGTGCTACAGGAATAATATGGGACTCTTTACTGCTCAAAAGCACTCCATCTACTTGGCATGGCTAGAGATTTCACCACTCACCTTCAAGTACCCAACTGACAAGGCACCTAGAAGACATTGGCCAGCAGTTAAATTTGCCAGTATTGAGAGGCAGGAACACCCTTGTGGATTTGGAAAAGAGTATTGCAAATAACAGTAAGTTCACGTATATACAGGTGGAGAAACTGGAGAAAACCCCCAAAATCCTCTCTGCCACTTGCACCTTTGCTTCTGCTGGCTGTGTCTGGTGAGGAGGAAGGCTGAGCTTGTTCTGAAGCCCAAGCCCTTTGCACTACTTCCCCAAATGGCAAGCTGAGAGAGAGCAAAACTTGCAGCATTCATCAAAACTGGCCGTTTAAATACATGGGAGAGGTTGCGATTGCTATCTGGGCACGCTCATCGGGTGAAGGCATCTCAAGACAGATACCGCAGGAGACTTCCTGCTAAATTGCAGCATCGCAGAGGAGTCTGCAGCTACTTGTACCCAGCCATCATCGGAGCAAAGAACACTCCGATTCCTGGCTGGTACCTGAGCTGATAATTGCTCAGAAAAATTAAGGGTTGGGTAATTCCTCCTGAAATTAATTACCTTGCTAAGATGCCGCAGGGCAGTTACCACAAGAGGGTTTGAAGCAGATGATATAACCGCTTCCCTCTTCAGGATTAAAATCAGGAAACAGGTCACAAAAGTCCACCTTTGTCACAAAGAGCTTTATGGAATTCTCTTCTCTGGAAATTTTTTGGGCTTTTCAGATGTTTCTGAAACAGATGTGAGGCTCCTAAGGAGCGGCAAGCATTTATGGACACTCCCATTGTCTGCTTCATCTGACATTGACAATCCAGTTCTCTTCAGCAGCTCACTTTGCTCATTTAAACACTTTTTATTAAGGAGCCACTCACTACTCCTTGCAAAATGTTTATAAACAGAGGCAGTAAATTAGAAGAGGCGCGGAATATTCACAGTGATGTTCAGTCTTCAATTAATTTAAAGGCAGTCCCTGGTTCCCTTCACATGCTTTCAATTGCCTTCTCTCTCTCAGACTATATAGGTGACTTTGGGAAAAATCCTTTATTTCTCCTGCATTTGCCTTGCCTTTTGTAAAAAATTCGCACCCTTCCTTTTTATGTCTTGGCTACCTAAAGAAAGGTTTCTCTGAGGCAGTGGTTGGCTTTGCCTGTGCACGCAGGCTACTACCTTCCTTCACCTCCCTTATGTAAAGAGTATCTTTTTCCAGTAAAAGAAACCATAAAACCATTAATTCACAAAGGAATGGAATTAGTACTCCCTGCCCAAGGCAGATAAATTATATTTGTATCTCTGTCCCTCTTAAATAACTCCAACAAAGAAGTTTTTGCCACCCTCCCAGGTGAAAAATTCCGATATACCACTTTTTCACCTATGGAAATTTTCCCTCAGTTTTGTCCTTATTACCAGACCAATTTATATAGTCTTTCGACACATTTCATGTCTTCCAGACATCTCTCTGCTTCTGCTTATCTCCAACTAGTCCACAGCTCTTCTGAAGTGTCATGGCCTCATGGGTACAGGACAACTTCTGATTCCTTACCAGGGCCAAGTTTGTCCTTTCAACCCTATTTCCGTTTATATCAGTACCAGTAGGGTGTTTGCCTTTACCATAGCTGTCTGACACTGGTACCTCACACCAGGTTTGTGAGCCACTGAAGCCTCCAGAGCCTTTTCAGTGTTACTGAAGCTGTTTAGTCCAGAATATGAGTAGGATTTCCACCTAGGCATCCATTTGTGAGATGTAACTGAGAGTCAGTCACTCTTTGGGTTTCTCCACTTATCCAGGAGATAAGGCATGTCAAGATGACAGCTAATCCTATCCAGCAGAGGTGCCTATATGCAAACATCTCTCTGGAGGTACTTTGCCCTATATTGGTTGGTTGGTTTGTGGTTTTTCCCCCCAAACCATTTCTTGATCGTTTTGAATTTTGATTTAATCTTCCAACACACTTTCAATCCCCTCACAACTTCATGTCATCCGCTTTCTTTACTGAGGACACTTAGGAACCACTGCTTGGTAAATCCTATAATTTTGGTAGTCAGCTTTTGGTATGGAATGACAGCAAAACGGTCTGCTAGCACAAATCTACATCATATTTCCCTGGTTTGCTTATAAAGATGTGCAGCAAGACAGTGTGAAATCCTCACTAAAGACAGGATATAACATCTCATAACTGGCTAATAATCAACCTCACCTCAAACTCTAACCAGTGTGCTGAACCTCTGCAGCATGTGGTTCTGGATTCTGCTGTGCTCAGCAATGGAGAAAAATCCACAGGAAAAAACCCCAAAACCTGTTTTCATTAAGTTTAAAATCATCTGTAAACTCCCTAGACAATACCACAGAAGAAAACAGCCTCCTCACACAAACTTCCTTTAAGAAGATTTCCTGTGACATTCCCTAACCCTCCTTCTTCCTCTCCCTTCACTCACACAGAGTGGAGGATGTATCTGAAAGCAGTCAGCCCCTGGACCACGAGGGAAAGGCCATACAGTTAGCAGAGGAGTGGGCAAAGTTGGCTGGACTGCTGGTTGGATATTTCCTACAGGATCTGGAATTGGGGTCAGTTTGGACCCCAGCTGAAGCTTTGAGGGGAGTCTCGAGGATTGCATGCTTCGAAGAGACTGGGTGAGACACATGGAGAACTTCAGAAGATGTTCCTTGGTCACCCACCTGACTGTGTATGCATGTGCCCTTTTGAATTAGGAGTCTCTTTTGTATTTCAGGAAAAATCAGGAATTCGTAAGCCTAAGAAAATACAGCTTGTGGTCAAATGCTAAGCTCACTAGGAACAGACACCTGCTTTAATTGCTGTGATTCATTGGAGGTACTTGGTCCTTTCTTCAGCAAAGTTCAGTTCCTTCTGGTTCTCTAGCATCCTGACTTACAGATGCACTTTAGAGAGAGCAGGAAATCTAACACCACCAAATAAACACAGCAGGGGGATGAACGCCAGCTCTTCTCCTGAGCTGCCCTTGTTTTTCTTGCCTCTGTTTTTTGGCTTAACCCAGGTTAATCACCAACGGTTCCGAATTCTGTCCATGAAGAGGGGAAAGGGAAATGAGCAGGAGGGCTTTGATTCAGCACAGGGGCACTGCATGCTGCCTGGAACCCCTTGCTGCTTCATTAGTTGCTTTTCCATGTTGGAAGTTGGAGGCTGCATGAGAGACAGGGGAGCTGCCAAGGCCAAGAACCAGTGCCCTTATTTGGAGCACACAAATGCACTTTGCATTGTTCTCGTTTCCCCTCATATGAATAATAAAAGCTGTTTGACAGCATGATGATTAAAATTATTTTCTGTCATAGCTAAATCTCCATAATTTGCTCATTGAAACCCTTAAATCCATTTAACCCTTTTCTGTCCATCTAAGTATAAAGAGCACATAGGTAGACCAGGAGTGATGGACATGGCATCACCTCCTAAGACAGAGCTCAGATCACAGAATCATAGAATTGCCTGTGTTGGAAGGGACCTTTCAGATCACCTAGTCCAACCACCAACCCCACACTGACAAAAGTGTTGTCCTGCAGGGAGACCACCAGCATTTGAAGCCTGAGCCAAACTCCCTGCAGAACAGAGGCATGGTTATTTTCTCCAAGCATCCTTTCAGGGCTCTTGCTTGGCCTCAACCTCCTGATTCTCGAGGATCAATGTAAGATGAACCCGAGCTGCTATGGGTGCTCTCCCTCATGCTGGCTCTCAAACAGCACGTACAACCTGGAACCTACAAAGTTTCTGCCCTGGGTTCTGTATGGGGCTGCACAGAGAGGTTTGATGGGATAGGGCAGAGATTTTGCTGTGCTCCCAAGTTCATCCTCTTTGCTCTGATGTCTCCGGCTGCAGCAGAGTGGGCTTTGGATGTGGTAAAGACTAGAAGGGACAAATTAGTTTCACTGGTGTAATGTGGACCATTCGACCAGAGAGGTGATTTTCATTTTCACAATGCTAAGCTGCCTTCTCTGGTTTGGAGCCACTCAGCCTGTCGCTGCTGTCCTGATGGTATTGCCACGCACATCCTTTCATCAACATGGGATGAGGTAGAAAACGCCCCAGGGGCTGGAGCTTCCTTCGCAGTCTCTCCAGGGTTGCCGTGGGGTGAGTTTGTCCTAAAGCTGGGCTCAAGTAGCAAACCTGACTTATCAGACACCCTGCATCTTCCTACAGCTCTTCTCTCCCATCCTTGCTCCGCTGGTGACTTAAGTTTGTGAAGAGGGCAGCTATGCCCCAGTGGCTTCCCAGGCTGTGCCAGCCGGTGGCAGTGACACTAGCACAGCTGGCCTCCGTGACACATCACCTCATAATTCAGTTGTTTCAGTATCAGTGGCTTGAACACTGGACCATGTGCAGAGATTTGCAAGGAAGCTCATGAGGGGTCTGGAGCACAAGTTCTACGAGGAGCGACTGAGGGAACTGGGATTGTTTAGTCTGAAGAAAAGGAGGTTGAGGGAAGACCTTCTCCCTCTCTACAACTCCTTGAAATGAGGGTGTAGCAAGGNNNNTTACGCGGGGGGGGGGAGGAAGGGCGGTCTCTTCTCCCAAGGAACAAGTGATAGGACAAAAGGAAACGGTCTCATGTTGCCCAGAGAACATTTAGATTGGACATTAGGAAAAATTTCTTCACTGAAAGGGCTGTCAATCATTGGAACAGGCTGCCCAGGGAAGTGGTGGAATCGCCATTCCTGGAGGTACTTAAAAGACAATTAGATGTGGTGCTCAGGGGCATGGTTTAGTGGTGGAGTTTGCAGTGATGGGTTGGATATGATGATCTTAAAGGTCCCTTCCAACCTAGATGATTCTATGAAATAATTTTTGGGATGGAATAATCCTTCTCTAACAGGAAGAAGTCCCAGAAATGAGAGAGTTCCTTAACTCAGAGATGAGTTTTCCTTCTTCTACCACCTTTCTGACTTCAAGTAACTGGATTTTGATCACTGCAAGGCAATTTTCATCTAAAATTCAGGATTTTGATATAAAATTATGTGCCTAATGCCTCAGAAGTGGGAGCCTTTGGGTATGAACAGCAAGCTGGGATTAACGAAGAGGTGCATTGTGGTGCATTCATTGAAAAACAAGGGAGTTGCTGAGATGTAATAGGTGACGACCATATTAAATCCTTATGTACACAGTGTTCACAAGGGAAATACAGACTCTTGGCCAGTGAAGAGCCATATCTCCCTCTTCAGGTTCCTGTTCTTACCTCTGAAAAGTTACAGTCTATCAGAAAATTGTCATTCACCCTGAGCAATAATGTCTTCAGGAAGGAGAGAAAAATTATTTTTTATAAAAACCATTAACTGGGTTAAGTTGCTGTGGGACTTTGGAAGTCTGGAGAAGCTTGCAGGACAAAGTGCAGGTAAAAAAAAAAAAAAAAGGACATAAATGCATTTTATCACCTAGGAATCATGTAATAAATAGATGTGTTGCCACCTTTGCCTCCCTTGCACCCTGCCCTTTTGTCTCTTTCTACAGTATTTACAGCTTCCCACGCTTTAACAACTCCAAAAAGTGGCCAGTTTTGCAATTCAGCTTAAACTCCATGTATTTCCCTATCTTTCTACAGAATTTCTTTAGAACATTTAGACCACTATCCCAGGTAGGTAGGTGTGAAGTATAATCCATTTATCTAGACAGCAGTGCTGAATGTTTTACCATGCAGAGTCCAGGAGCTGTGTAATTACGCGGTGTGCCACATGGCCAGTGTGTCTCCTCTCTCTTTTCTGTGCTTTTTTGTTTCTTTCCTATAGAAGGAAGGTAACCTTGGGCTGGGGTAGCCCCGAGAGCTGTGACAGCTCACTGAATCACCCTGTGGGAGGTACTGCGCCTTGCTGTGGTAATCGCATTTGTGCGAGAACTATCACAACCTTGAAGAACAGAAGGATATTTAAAGCCAACGGCAATAGCCCGCTTCATGCCTCACCACATGCCCTGTTGTTATATATGAATATATAAATGTGGAATGTTTCAAGATGACACCCAGAAAAGACAAGAGTGGCTGGAAAAAGAGGTGGGTGGAATTCCCTGTCTGAACACATGCTCTGCTGAGAAATGCTGGTGTCCAGATGTTCCCAAGCCACCAGTGGAGATGGTGCCTGCAGAGAGCTACACTGGGGCCAGATGATGTCTGAGGAAGAGAACTTTTGCTCGCTGCTCCCTTTTTACCCCAAACCAGCAGTTTAAAGAGAGAAATTGCACAAGGCCATCAGAGATGGTTCTTCATTCCAGGATCACTGTGGACACAAGAGGGATAACCTAAATGAAGTCTTGCTAGGTTCATGCAAGCTGCAGGTATATGAGGGAGAGTCTTCAGTCCTAAGGAAGAGCCGCACAGAGCAGCCCAGCAGACATGAACGGGAGAGGTTCTGCTGTGTGACTATCTGTGCGTCAGCTCCCACAGGTAGCCAGCGCTAGGTGGGAGACCACCAAGGGAAGCTGTGATGCTGCAGGGTGAGATGCTGCGTCCTGGCATGCTGGTTTGTGAGTCAGAATTAAGTCAATGTGTTTTGGATATGGAAAAACTGTGTTGGGTTACGATCTCTTGAAGACCCCTGGCTATATTTTTTATTTTAGGGTACCAAACTGCTGCTATGCTGGGTTCCAGCAGAGGTTACTCTATCTGTCTAACAATTCTGCCCCGAGGCTCCAATGGGAGCCAGGGCCAGCCTTCACTTCTGAAATGACAGCATGAAGTAATGGAGCAGGAAAAGATGTTCCGCCTTTTGATATCAGTGGGGGATCTGGCTCCAAACTTATTTGTCTTTTCATGATTATCTGTGCCCTGTTCAGTAGCAGCTGTATTCTGGCTCAGAAGCCATCTCAATTATGAATGAGATACATCAGTGACTTTTGCATCAGAAACCTTGGAAATTATTCTAGAAACATTTTATTTTCATTGTTGGGTTAATTGTTGGAATGATTTGGGCTCCCTCATCATCTTTGTTTGGTGTCAGGTTGTTTCTTGTGATAGTTCAGAGGAATGTCCTATCACCAAGGTTGAAACTGCATCTTCTGAGTTTGTTGAGATATAGGTACCTGTGTAGGGTTTGCAGCCAGGGTTACTCCTGCTCCAGCTGTAAACAGCCTTGTTAATACACCAATGTGACCTCCTGCAGCCATGGTGACACCAGGTCTCACTCACAGCTTTCAATGTTAGCCAGCTGGAGGAGGCAGTTCAAGTAAGCTTGGATCAGCAAGGACTTAAGGTCTAAGGGGGCTGAAGACATTGACAAAAGAAGAGATCATTTACTGGAAAAAAAGGAAGGATTCCCCCTGTGATATTGAGTCTTTTCATCATTTGTCTTGTTCAGAGCACTGGGAGTAGAGTCTGGGCCCTATTTTTTCCTGGAAGCTCTATGTCTCTTGGTAGATTGGAAAAAACAGCAAATTAACCGTAATCATGCATTGTGTGCCAAAGGGGAGTGAACCGCACTTAGCAGAGAAACGGCTTAATTAGGGTGCCCTTGGCAGAGGCAAAACTCGGTTCTGCATGTATTCTGAAAAGTAATTATAATTAACAGTTGACTTTTAAGGATAGGAGAATTGGAGGGTCAGTGTAGGACTTGACAGCATGCAAGAGAGTAAAGAGACTTGATATAGGATAAGGGAAAAATTGGCAGAGGCAGATGCTTTCACGTCTGGGAACCAGGCAGATGGGGACGGAGACCTTGGATTCCTCTTCATCAGCATGGGAAATGAAAAGGCAAAGCACCCTTTTGGAAAAGGATATGCTTCTTCCCAGACAGGTAGAAGAAGCTCCAGATTGATCAAGAGCTCAGCTGTGTGACAGCCAGCACAGGGCACCCTGGACCTGCCCTGCAGATGGGACCGTAACTGCTGTTTTCTCAGTGATGCAGTAGATATGAGGACACAACACATTAACAAACCCTTCAACGGGCTGTTCTCTAAACCAACAAGGAGCAGCACTTGCCTTACTGTGACTTGCTCTCCTGTTGTTTGTTCTCATGTTTTGGTGTGTGGGAAGCTTATTGGAAACCTTTCCCAAGCCTACTCCAGCCGTATCTATGTATGCTGGAAAGAAAACAACAACAAAAAAAGACTATTACCTGGAAAACAGTAATAGAAAAAAAACTCAGACAAAATAAATGTAAGAAAAGGCTCACAGAAAATTTTATTAAAAGAATTGAGATTGAGTTCTGGTGTGAAAAAACCTGTATGTGATGATACAGGAAAGATATGATCATGAAACCACTGTCCAGGGACTGTGCTGTGGTTGTGCAGGAGCCCACAAGTTTTCTTCAACATTTTGAGTTTGCAGCCTTAATGTTCCTGTAATTTGCTGTAACAGACTGAAAGTTCTGCCCCAGGAGCACGTTAACTCTCCATCCAGCATTGCAAGGCTGAGGTCTCTGATCGGCTCAGGGTGAAGGATGAGAGTGGAAGAAACGGTCCATTTGGGCAGCAGCAGTTTAGGAATCACAGACGCTTGCTGAGTGAGGGCAGGTGCGTCGTGAGTAGCCTCAAATGAATTCTCCTTCCGTTCTCTTCGGCTCCCACAATAGACAATAGTTATGACTTAGAGTGATTATTTCAATGCAGCTTCATCAGAATCAGCTCAAGGGACAGCAAGGGTTGAGAGATTTCATTTCTGTACAATTCAAGGGTGAAAGCAAAATCATTCTCATGAACTGAACTTCAGACCTTTGTGTACCATGGACAATGGAGAGGCTGTCAATCAGAAACTCCTTTCAGTGTGGACATTTTACTACCAAATTTTATTCTGTGTTCAGAACTTTCCAGGTTTTATCACAAGCCCTTTGAATGAACTCGGTGGTTCCTATTTTAGTAGTTAAGTGGGGAAAACTAAGAAAGGTGATTAACGGTTGAAGTGGTGGTAACACCATATTCAGGACATAATTTGGAAATTGTCAACACTGTTGTCCAGAGAATAGTATTCAGATTTGTTTATCACACTGCCATAAAAATAGAATGGGGGAAGAAATAAACAGAAGGGGAAAACAGAGATGGACAGAGTAGAGCTGCAGAAAGGCTAATGGTTTTGATAGTACAGGAGTGGACGTAATTAGAATTTGCTTAGAGGATTAGAGAGAAAGTATAGTTTTGTTATGAAGTGTGACCTTTAAGGTCCCTTCCAACCCAAACTATTCTATAGTTCTATAATTAAGATCCCACAGCTCCTCAGGAGATGGGTACCAGCACAGCAGACCATGCACTGAGGCATATTTTGTACTGATTTTTACGGACCATACACTGACAGAAGCACTGAAGTCACCATCAATAACACGGAGAGTGCTCAGAGGAGACAGTGAGGAGGAGCAGTGGGATTGCTGTCAGACACCAAATGAAACCATTCTTCAGGAAGAAGAGATGGAGGAGATGGATGTGAGAGGTTGGGAGGAAGATGACGTATTAGAGAGCAGCATCTGGGAGGGAGAATATCTGGTCTCATGCAGTCTTAGATCAATTCCTTCAACAGCAGTTCACTGAATCACTGACCATGGCCCATTTCAAAGGGCTGGACAACTACAGAGCTGCAGTCTGTGAAATATCTGCAGACAGAAGAGCTGAGATAATGGCAAAGGCGACTGCCTGAGGAAATGTCACCTTCTGCTCTCGGGAAGAGCTCATCAGTGCAGGATTAGGACAGAAATACCCCCTTCCATGACACCCAGTGACCACTGCCCATTAAGTTTGTGGCCTCTTGCTGTGGTCTGGGGCAGTGCCAGAAAGAAGATGCTGGACCAGACGGCCTAATGAGCAGTCTTTAGCTCAAAGATAAAGTCTGAAGCACGGCACCCAAAGCAACACAGGCAGCTTGGCTTAAGACAGACAGACACAGACAGTACTTTAACAAGCAGATGTTAGAAATCCACCTGAGGTACCTCGTGAGGATGTACTGTCAGCTAGCAAGACTGGAGAAGTTTAAATGGAGCTGTAAAATGAGGTCAGGCTTGATAGACACCGCTGCCAGGCAAACTCACGTGGAAGGGGAGAACAAGAAGGAGACCTCCTGCTTTCTTGTTCCAACCTGCGGGGACCTAAATATAGACAGCTCTGACAAGCCTGCCGCCACTCCCCGCTCTCTCAGCTGCACTTCGCAATCCCCACCGCACCCTCCCAGCACTTCAGGAGGGCAACTAGCAGGGCAGGTGCTGGGAATCGCATTAATTAATTGCGTTAATTTGGAGCTAAACATCCAGGACCTACCTTTGGTCCTTGGTGCAATTTCCCAGCAGCAGGTTTAGTTTTTCCCGCTGCAGCGGGAGGTGGGAATACCCTCAGCAGGGATAGTAGGTCTTTGAAGGGGACAGTGGGGCAGTGCTCTCACATTTCAGGAACAGATCTAAAGATGTAGTGCAGGGAATAGAAAATTCTTCAGCAGGAATCCAAGGGAAAATAACTTTTTGCCTTGACTGATTCTTCAAATGAATCTGGTGTTACTGCATGGCCAAAACCAGTCAATCCACAGGATACAGGGAGAGCTGAGTGACCTGCTGTTCCCATGAAAGGAGAAACTCTGCTTGAACCCTCCTTGCACTTACAACAGGAGAAACCACTGGAATGTTGCTGTTCACTGGAGAGGTTTAATGCATCTGTGACTTTCAGCATAACACTGCCTAGAGCTCTTCCTACATTAGCCAAAATACTTTTTTATATGTCTATCTGTTTTAGCAGTGTGGCTTTTGGTAAAACAGCAGCAAATTCACTGCAAAATGTTGAATGCATCTTCTGTAGAGTCTGCAGGAGCCTGCAAGTCACTATATCCTTCAGTGTTGCAGAGCTCTAATGCCCACCGTGCTGGAAGGCAGGCAGATTAAAGTGCACGTTGGGAAGACAATGTTATCCTTTGCATGCTGTCTGCAGTTCAAACCCCGAATCCTTACAAAGACAGGAATCTTTCTTTCCAGACACGTTTGTTTGGGTTTTTTTCCCCCACGGTTTGTACAAGCAAATAAAATCATGATGTCTGCAGATATCAGGTTGTGTATAAGTAGACCCTGTGATGTCCACTGTGCATGAACGCACATTTATTTAGCCCATCTGCAAACCTGTAGTGGGCTTCACAGCTAACACTGTGGATATGAAGAGTGTTATGGACCAACTTGGTCTGTGATAATGCATTTTAAATTTTGGGGAGTCCTGAGAAGTACTGAGTGTTTCTTGGCTTGGTGGCATGACAAATATTGGTCACGTTTGCCTCTCCTACTCTTCTTCATATGCAGCATGTGAAGAGAGAACCTCATCCTGGCACTATTCTTGGGGTGAAGAGGCAAGGCAAAGAAGCTGTTTACTGTAGAGAATGAGTCTGAAAGCTTACTGGGTACATTTGCTATTTTAGCTTCTCTCTCTGGCTCTGCCAACCATTTGTACTGAGTTCCTGATTCTCATGTGTCACTTCAGTGGGAGCTAGATGCCAAGCAGAGAAGAACACACTGTTTTGCTCCTGACCAATTTTTCAAGCATAAGCTGAATGGAGAAGGAGCAGCTCTGCAAAGCTGGAGCATGTCTCCCCTGACTTTAGATGTCTACACTGTAGACATCCGTGTCTGCGTCAGTCACTGCACTCGGAGAATAGAAATTGAGTCTTTCAAGCCTTGATCCAGCTGACTTACTTCAGGTCTCTGCTGCAGGTTATGTCATGACCTCAGTGCTCCTCTTTCTCTCCATTGGCAGTATAGGGACTTAAGATGTGACTCAACCGAGTTTCATGCTATAGCATGCATGCTCTCAAGTCTCCATGACGTTACTGTACAATTCCATTTGAAAATACCCAGATGATATAGGTGACTTGTCCTAGCCATCCTTGAGAAGATTATTCAAGTCTCATTTTGCTGCTTCCTGATACACCAGAGGAATATCTGACAAGAACATCCCCTAGGTAAGGATGATCTGATGTATCTGATTATATCTCTTAAGCTCATTACCCTTGGGGAGCAAAATTGTGTGTTGCAAAGGCGGCTGTTCTCATAGCTTCCTTTCTTTGCAGTTAGTGGATGCTTCTGTCAAATTGTCAAATTAACCCCTACTTCTTTTACAGCTACAGCTGCTCCATAGCTCTTGAACTCTGCCCCTGAAAAAGGCTTTCAGTCATTCAACTCCATCACACCCAGTCTCCACCAGCTGTTTTTTTTTCAATAACTGCCTTATGGCCAGTTGCATTATTTTCTCGTATCTGAAACTCACCATTTGTCTGAAATTGAATCAAACTTCTGCTCTGCTGTAACTCTGCCTGAATATCTGCAGCTAAAGGAAGAGCAACTGATTCCTCTGAAAGCTGCTTCCCCACAAGGACATTATGGCATGGAGACCTGCTTTTGCCTGTATTTATTGTAAGCCACCACAAAGACTGATTCTTTTCAGCCACCATGTAGGCAAACTAGAGACGCCACCAAAGATCCCCAAATCATCGCTTAGGGTGGTCACACGTGGCTTGAAGCTTTGGTCAACCTCTTCAGCTGGCCCACAGGAGGGTGTCAAGTCTAGATCCAGTTCCCCTTCATTACCGTGGCTCCAAGTCCCTGGCTCAGCTGACTCTAACCTTTCCAAACTTTCCATACCTGATGGTGAGTTTGGGGTTAAAATCTACCTTCCCCCAGTCAACTACATACCTAAGGCCTTACCTTCAGAAGTGGCATCAATACTTAGGAACCCAGGACTATCAGAACCAGTAGGACTTATCACATTCCAGCCTCTGAACAAATTACAGCATGCCAGGGGATGATAGTAGCTGTCTGTGGATATGCTCCTAGTCCGTGGCAAATGCAAGGAATGCACCTTCTTTCACGGTGGGTTAAGCTAAGTCACGTTGCCTCAGATTTGCTGTGGGCTAAGAGCATACATGACCACTTTTCACAGCTCAATGCATGCACTGCATCTTGTTAAGCCATGGTAACTTGATCACACTTGCGCAATCCCCAGGCACCATAAAATCACTCTTTTCATGCAGTGCAGATGCTGTCTGCCTGCTGTGCGCTGTATGGTTCTGTGCATTAGCCACAGATAAATCACTTCGTCTCATGCTCAATAAGGAAGGAAGAGGAATGAAATGTGTTTTGTACAGCAAACTCAGGCTTTGGAATGTAACAAATGGAGTCCCGGAGAGAGATTAATGTGGAAGACTAAAGTAATTTCTGCATCTGTGCAGAAACTGATTATGTTAGGATTCCTGCTGAAGACGAGGTACGCTGTGTCTGGAGGAAGAAGGTGGTGGAGAACAGCAGTACCCTTCGTCCAAGGGATACATTCTTCCAATCACTTAGTTTTCCACCATGAGCCCACAAGAGTGCCATTGGCAGTGCTGTGGATGCCCCCTCCTGTTTCTGTGGCTTCTGCAGAGCAAGGACCTTCTCACTGTTGCTCTGATGCCTTGCGTAATGCAGGAGTCAGGCAGACAACCCTCTTATTGCATCCTTGAAGACACTAGCAAGCCAGCTGCTCTCCCATTGCTGGAATAAAATGCTTCAGCCATAAGCCAAATTCTGAGCTTCCTATTCATAATTTAGTTGTCCTTACTGGAGCAAGACCTGGCTAAACTCACACAAAACAGGAAGAAAACCACCCATCATACCCCTACCCCAGCACAGCCAACCTGAAGGACCCACACATCAAAGACTGCCTTGATAATAAATCATAAAGGGTTAAACGTAGAGGATTTGGGTTTGGGGTTTTTTTGAGACTTTATGTGATGCTTCAGCTCTTCCCTGAACTGCTGAAACACTCAAGAGTCTGTAAGAGATCCAACAGGGATTTGGAAAGACTGTCTCCCAAACCCTTAGAATTTACGTAGTCAGAGAACAACAGAAAGAAGGTTCAGCACGAGAAGTTTCCTGAGATATTTCTTCACCTCTTCTTGGGATCAAATTCATATACAAACACCCAATGGGCTACAGGTAATGTCCCAGGTGTGCCCAGAAAGGATCCGCATGCTTGGAAATGCAGTGTGGATGGATGCACGGTCACGGGCCTGGCCAGCAGGTTAGTGCTGTTCCTGCAAAGATGTGGCAGAGAAGGAAGCACAGCCAATGTAATGCTGCTCTTTCAGAAAATGTTATGGCATCTCTTTTCCCAGGGTTGATGTTGATTAAAATGTCCTTCAGGTCAAATCTAAGTTGAATCAATACACTCTGACTCACATCGTGGATGGTCGCAGACCAATGTATGAGGTGCTGCTATTCAAACTAAGTTCTGCAGCTGTAAAATTCCCATTGTCACTGCAACCCATAGAGCAGGATGGAATAACTAAAACAGCACTGAGATATCACTTGGAGGGCTTGAACCATGAGGGAGCATTGCCACCTTTCCTGACTGTCCTTAACTTCATTTACATCTTGTCCTGATGGTATCAAACATCTGGTTTTTGGAAATCCTGGCCCTGAGTTTTGTCTTCACACAGCTATTGCCATGTCCCGATATCTCTGAAATAAGCAGTTTGCTGTGGAGAACTCTTGCTGTACAGAGACACAGGCTGACCAGGACTGATACTGGACTATGGCTCCAGGAGAGGACATCTTTTAATTGGCATCTTTTAGGAATCAGGTCTCACTGTCTTGCCAGTTATAGATGTTTCATCTAATTCAATTTCAGGGGAAACTAATTTCAGGGGAAATGAGACACAGCTATTCTTGAGTAGAAAGACCACATAAACATAAAGAAAATGTTAATGGATGCAGAGACACCCTATGTAGCTGGAGGAACATATCTGGGGAGTGGAGCCTTAGCAGGGCTGCCAAAAAAAAAAAAAGGCTGTTTTTTTGTTTTTAAGAAGCAAATTCCTGGGGTTTGAAACTTTGATCTGGGATAAACATGCTACTAATCCTTCTTCTGCAGGAAGCCTTGTCATCTTGATGGAGATGGGGGAAGAACAGCAAAGAAACTAAATGGGTATATACAGATATTGCTGGTTAAGAGTTTTGGTTTCCCATGAGTCTGCTCAGTGCCTCTTCTCTCCTCTCCTTCTCCTTGCCCTGAAGTGTCCTTGTTGGAACAATGGACTTGGTGGGGGAGAGTGTCTCCTGCCAAGTGCACCCAGTGGACATCTCTCTCTCACAGGTCTCTGAGGGGAGGCTTGAGATGGCATTGTTCTGCTCTAAAGAAGAAACCTCATGGATTGAGCTTTGGGCTGTCAGCAAGCCTTAGGAGAAGTGTCTGAAGTCAGATTTCATCTTTCAACCAGATATAGTCCTACAACTGCTTCCAGCAATTGCTGGCACATCAGTATGCCCAACCCTTTGCATTTATGATGCCTATTCCAGTCTCATTCTTTAGGCACCAGATGTGAGGCAAGTAAAGGAAAAACATCAGAGCTGAGTTCCTGATTGAATAAGGGTTATGGGAGGCTTTGTTGAACCTGGCTGAGCTGTCTCAAGGCATGATGTCTACTATTTGGTTCTACAAAAGTTAAATTAAGCAAAGCCTCTGCAGTTTGTAAATCCTTCTGTCCTGAGAACCTGCCTACTTGAACAGGCCCCTTATCTATGATCTGCGTCTCTTTCTGGGTTGCTAACACAGGCAAGACTTGGTCCAAATATTTCTGCTGGCCCCCTCTCAAAGGTTTTTCATGATGGGATTGGAATTCTCCTATTAGGATTGGAGTAAAATGGGTCCTTCCAGGATCCCCATTTTTGGAATCAAATTTTTCCTCTTTACACTGTTTCCCAGCAGGAGATGGAAGGAAAGGGTATGAACTATCAGAAGTCACAGTCCTGGGGCCCTCCACAGCTGCAAGGCAGTGTATTTATCCTGGCTGCTTTTTAGGATGGAGTCTTAGTCCTCATCTATTTACAAAATATCTTAATCCATTTCTCTACTTCAAAGGCTCTCTTCTGTACAATGCTTTTCTTAGAAATCTCTACTCTGCATGCAAATTCTGGCACCGGTCTTTACTTCCCCCACACCTTTTTGACCTTGTCACAGCCCACAAGGAGTTAAGTGACTCAGGGCTAAGTGCCATGTTCACTTTATGGAGTGTCAGGATAAATGACCTCTAAAAGATGATTCCTAAGGGTGAATTGCCACTGACAAAACCAAAGGAAAGACATGTTAATAGCTACTTCCTATCGCACTCCTATAAATGCATGAGATGCCCCTCAGAAGCACAGGTCTCACTTCTTTCCAGTTATCTGTCAACATTTGGGGTGTTGCAAGGAGCTAAAAGCCTCTCTCAGCACTCTTTTCTGTTCAAGGCACAGGCAGAGATGATGTCCCAGATGACAGAGGGAGGACTCAGCAGGCAGCAGGATGGTGTTTCCCACCCTAAAGTTTCTCAGGCCAGTTTACTTATTGGCAAGTTTTGCCCCAGTCAGACTTTTCTTCCCTCTTCAATGAAATTCATGTAACTAAATCCAGCGCAAGACCTTAGTGAAAAGGAAGGTGGCATCTATTTTAAGCAAAACATGATTTCACTTGCTCCCACTCACTAGCACCAAGACACATGTCCAAGAGGTCACCTGCATGTGGCATGAAGGATGAGGGCTATTGGCCAGAAAATCTTCAGTGTCTCTTTGGTTCTTCTTGATTTATGACAATGTTTTTTGGTCACATTGTTTATACTGTTTAGGAGTCAACAGATCTTACTATATAATCTTTGTCTTCAAACTTTGTGTACTTCACCCTACTTAAATGTAAGGCAGGCTTGCTGCCCTTTGCATTTCCTTGTTTTGAGTTTGTTCAAGGCTAATGGGCCTCTTCTGTTGGGTAACAGGCAGAGGAACATCACACGCAATACGCTGCGCCTTGTTGCCATCCTCCAGTTATCAACCTGATACCATCCTTCCATCCTTCACCTGGTGACTCAGCAGCGCTGTGGTCTTTATGCAAATGACACATTCCTGAGTGTTATCAGTCTGCTTGCTGTTGATCATGACCTTATTTATCAATAAATGCCATTCTTCTAACCCTTCCTCTAATGTTTTTGGTGGTTTTGGTGGTTTTGGTGCTTCATCACAGAAATTTTCATTTATGCTCCATTCAGAACAGTTGAAACTCTTGTGTTACAAATAGTGACATAATCATGAAAACCTGAGGGATTTTTGATACGAATACAAAGCGACAAACCCTACTCTGTGGCTTCCTCACAGTAGCAGGTGAATGGTTTATTGGTCTCCTTCCTGAAACCCAAAGCTGGGTCATTAGGGCTGCAAGAGAAGAAGGTCAGAGAGCCTCAGAGCTTCTCATGTGAGCTGGTTCGCCTGCTGAGCAGTCACAGAAAATGCGGGGGATGCAGCAGCACCTTCCCCAGAAAACAATCTCACCAGCCTCTGCTCGAATAGGACTAAGACGGGAAGGGGGAGGGAAGTTCTCAGTCTGACATGCCTGTCTGCAGAGGAAGGACTCAGGCCTGTGGGGATTGAGGCAAAGCTGAAGAATGAGTGTACCTCTAGACTATCAGGTCCATTGCTTTAAATAACACTAAATAAATACTTTAGTATCAAGAGATAACATGTAGCTGGGATTGTTCTTGCATCAGCGTGCCCTACTTTGCTTGGCCTGACCTACAGTGTGTGCAGGCTTGGCACACCAGTGCCTGCTGGAATGGGAATGTGTTTTACTTCATCCTTATCTGTCTATCAGATCACTGTAGTTTTGCATAGGAATTAACATAAGGGTGCTGTCTGAGGGCCTCACCTTGAGATAACAAGGCATTAAAAGGCTGAACAGGGATGGAGAGCAAATATTGTTCAGGGTGAACATTTGCAGAGTATTGGAGCTGGCAGCCATGGTGCTGCTGTGGGCAGACTTTGCCCTAGTGAATCTGAACTTGCCAAGCAGAGCCCAGGACTAACCCTGACTTGTGTGTGTCATTTACCATCAAGATCTGGACTTGGTAAGGCAGAGACCAACAAACGCAGGAGGAACCGCAGGTGTGAGCTCAGAAAGTTTTTTCTTGAGGCTGCCAGCTGAGCGATCACCAGTTTTGTGGAGCCCAATGCAAAATCTGCATGCGACATACTTTGCCAAATACTCCTGCCACGCAGAGAGCGCCGGGTTGCTAAGTGCTAAACACCTGACATCTCCTGCAAAAATGCCAAGCACCAGGGAGATTTCTCTCTTGAGAGGTGGTGAAGTGTCTGACTGTCTCCCTGTTTTGAATGAAAGGTGGAGCCAAGCTGTTTCTGGAGCCTGTCTGTAGGTTCAGGTGCTCATTTCTCCAGTCATTCATGCGAAACACAAATAAAAGCATATTATGGAATGCATAATTTCTAAAGTTACTCTAAGGAGACAGGGCATATGAAAAGAAGTCGTAAGATGAATATATTAATCAGAATACACCTCTGGAAGGTTTGCCTGAGCCCACAGTACTGCAGGGTAACCAGTGCTTTGGTGCAAGGACTGGGGGGAAATTCAGAAGGAAGACATTAAAAAGCAGGTATTGCCTCTGGAGAGAGAGATAGACTGCCCAGTGTGGCAGCTCTGATGGATACTCATCACCAGCTTTCCAATAAGAGCAGGAAATATCCATCTGCAAGAGCTCTCCAGGGCTTGCCAGCCCAGAAATACGTGGCAGAGACTTCAGCCACGCTTACAGACTAGCTGAGATACAAGAGCTGTTAAGGAAATTCCTTAATTTTATATGCAAACATAATAATGTGTTTTATTGTTTTATATTTCTGCAAATCGATGCTTTCGGGTAAACACATGCTTCAGCCTTTAAATCTCTGCTAGTGATAAAGCTGAGACAGCCCCACTTTCTGGTAAGCAAGGACTGCACTTCTGAGGGTGTGGTGGTTCTTAAACCTTGTACTGGAGGAATCATGTAATTACCAGGCTCTCAGCAATATTATGATGGAAAGCTGAAGAGCAGCAGGGATCCCTCCATGTTTCTTGCACCACCTTGGAGCTGTGCTGATGGAGGAAGTGACTGGTACCACCGCAGGAGAGCTCTTTGTCAGGGGTCAGGAGAGCAGGCTTGGACCCTGGGGTTCCTGCAGCGGCTTCTGGCATTTATTGTACTGCTCCTGGCCTGTGTGGGGTCACAAAAAGGTGCAGTCAAAGTTGCAGCTTCATCATTGGAAAGTGAAAGGTCTCCACTTGGAGATTACTTCCCTTCCCGCTCCCTATGACTGCATTTTTTCAGCATTTTTCCTTAATTTCAAGAAAACTCTGTGAGTGCACACAGAAGGTGCTCTGTGAGTCGGCAAATAATTATATATTCCCACACTGACTGAGATGGTGCCATCTCTTCTCCAGCTCAGGACTAGCTGCAGTTAAAAGTAGCAATTAAAATATGTAAGAATGTGAGAAAACAGTTCCACAGATTTGATACTTAATCGTTTCAGTGGGATTTGGAGGTGACTTCTTTGTAGAGGTGCAGCAGGACCTCAAGAGGTCCTACTACAAGCAGTAGTTTGAGGAGAAAAAAATGAAAGATACCACGGGAATGTATTTAATTCACAGTGGAGATCAAGATTCTGATCTGTTCAGGGACACATATGAGAATAAATCCCCAGAGTCAATACTTCTTTGGACATGTTCCAGCTATTTACTGTCACCCATCTACTAGCTTGGGGAAATCAGGCCCATGTCTTGACAGCAAAGGGTTTGGTCCTCAGCATGTGGGAATGAAAATTACTTCTGCTGACTTAAGGTTTCTACTAAGGCTATGACCTCCAGCCATTAGCTTGATTTCACTAAGGACAAATTGTACCTGACGAATTCTGTGGCCTTCTACAACAGGGCTACAGCATTGGTGGATAAAGGAAGAGCAACTGACATCATCTACCTGGACTTGTGCAAACCATTTGCATTTGATACTGTCCCATACGACATGCTTGTCTCTAAATTGGAGAGACATGGATTTGATGGATGGACCACTTGTTGGATAAAGAATTGTCTGGTTGGCCACACTCAAAGAGTTGCAGTCCAATATCCAATATCCAAGCTGTGAGCAGTGACAATTGGATTCCTCAGGGGCTGGTACTGGGACTGGCGCTGATTAACAACTTTGTCGCCAACATGAACAGTGAGATCAAGTGCACCCTCAGCAAGTTTGCCCATGACACCAAGCTGTGTGGCACAGTTGACATGCTGGAGGGAAAGGATGTAACCAGAGTGACCTGGACAGGCTTGAAAGGTACACCCATGCAAACGTCATGAAGTTCAACGAGGCCAAGGGCAAGGTTCTGAAGGTGGGTTGGGGCAAAACCAAGCACTAATACAGGCTGGGTGGAGAATGGATGGAGAGCAGCCCAGAGGAGAAAGACTTGGGAGAGTTGGTGGACGAGAAGCTCAACATAAGCCGGCAATGTGCACTTGCAGCCCAGAAAGCCAACCCTATCCTGGGCCACATCAAAAGAAGCATGGCCGGCAGAGTGAGGGAGAGGATTCTGTCCCTCTACTCCCCTCTGGTGAGACCCCACCTGGAGTAGTGCATCCAGCTTTGGGGACCCAAACATAAGAAAGACATGGATCTGTTAAGGTGGGCCCAGAGGAGGCCATGAAGATGATCAGAGGACTGGAGACCTGAGGACAGGCTGAGAAAGTGGAGATTGTCCAGCCTGGATAGGCTCCGGGGAGACCTCAGAGCCCTTTCCAGTCCATAAAGGAGCTCCAGGAAAGCTGAGGAGGGACTCTGGATCAGGGAGGGGAGCCATGGGATGAGGGGGAATGGTTTTAAGCTGAAAGAGGGAGATTTAGATATCTGAGGAAGAAATTCCTTGGCTGTGAGGGGGGTGAGCCCCTGGCCCAGGTTGCCCAGAGAAGCTGTGGCTGCCCCAGCCCTGGAGGTGTTCAAGGCCAGATTGGACAGGGCTTGGAGCAACCTGGGCTGGTGGGAGGTGTCCCTGCCCAGGGCAGGGGGGTTGGAACTATGAAATCTTTAAGATCTCTTCCAACTCTAACCATTCTCTGATTCTATGCAAGAGTCAGAGCCCCATTACTACTATCACCAAGAAGAGCCTGGCCTTCCCAAGGCTAATACTCACCTATGTCACAGCATCAAGTTTTTGATGAGGACTGGGAGCAGGCTGCAGTTGTAGTCAAGGGTAGGAGGAGCTCTCTCACTAGGAGACGCTCCTCTTTCCTTGTCACATCACTGGTGTAAAACTACGTCACACAAGACAAGACTACCCAATCTGTTATCTACAGTAGAGCTAATTTGCTCTCTGCACTTTTGGAAAGTCACAACTGATTTTTCTCTTCTGACACATCTGACATTTTTCTTGCTATTCTGTTTCCTGTTTGTATTACTTAGCCTAATTTAAGTAAAGATACAGCCTACACTATAGGGATATATAATATTTCTGTGTTTATGAGCATCTGTCCTATATATTCAATTTACATTTAACCTACCCCACTTTAAGGCTTAAAGTGTAGAGGTCACAGTCATTACCTATGTCAAGCCAATTGACAGACAGTGTGAACAACTGGGGAGTTATGCCTCAGGCTGCTATCACAGTACAGGTATAGTCCTATGCATATGTCGTGTACCTCTGTCCACGCAACAGAAAATAGCACTGTGCAATGAAGAGGTTGAGAGGGTCAGATACATGCCCCAGCACCTCTGTTGGGCTGAGTGGAAGCATCCGAGCAGTAGAGTGAAATCTAAGCTCTTTACTCTTAAATATAACTCAGGTTTTAAAATATGTTTCTGATGCTGGCTGAATTTGCATGAGGGTAAATAAGAAGCATTTAAGTGGAAATACTTTGGTGTGGGCTGTGTAAGACTGTGTTATGAAGTTCTTATGGTTAGTGATTCTAAATTTGTAGTTTCCTAAGGGATGGACACCTTGTAAAGGGTACTACAGCCACCAGTGGGGCCTTGGCCAATCCAAAGCTGGGGGCAAGAGTAAGTTGGGCCTTGCTGGGGTAAGTCATTCTACATACATGCATGTGACTCCTTTTCCCGTGCTCTCCTACCTTTGAAAGGACACCCAAGCACACAGGTGAGGGCAGCATGTATGCCACGGCATTGACATACCATTATCCTTTAGATCAGGATATGCACCTCCCAGGGTTAAAGCAGCTTAAGAAGCTCAGCAACCATGTGCTACATTCACTGAGGCTGGGGCTGCGTCTGTGGACCCAGAAGATGCCATCCCTCTGAGATGACAGACCATCTGGTATAGGAGGGAGACTATAGTGACATCAGACTCCTGTTGCTCGTCTTGTTGCTTCAGGCCTCTGCCTGGCACTGGTCTTCTTGCTTTGTCCTGCACTGGGCTTGTGTTTGACAGACAACTGGTGTTTAGTCCACCAGGCAACTTCTCTGTTTCACAGAAGCTCCTGAGCACTCAGCCAAGAGGTCCCTGATGATTGCTTGGGGTTCCTACAAACCCTGTTCCAGAAGACTGACTGGTGAGGTGACAATCCTGAGCTGAGTAAACATGGAGCAGGGAGTATTTGTAGCCACTTTGTGGAGACTGAAGTTCTTCTCAGTGTTGTCTAGGAGTGTTATCCACGCTGGATGCGATGTGCTTTAAAAAATGGGTTGCACACTTTGTTTCTCAAGCAGGCTTTTTTCCTGGACTGCTGATCTGATCAGACCAAGCTACATACAGTGAGGCATGACTCACCTCCGACTATATATTGGACTTCAGTCCTGGGGTGCTCGCCTGGCTCTGCAGGCATCAATGCAGCTGCTGCGCATTCACACCAGTGTGAAAGGGAAATGATGCCCAGGTTGTGCCCACACAAGGACAGTTCTCTGCAGCTCTTGAAAGAGTTCCTTAGGGATGCTGCTTCTGGTGTTAGAGAGCTCACCTGAGTTTGCCTTGCCAAGATACAGTTATTTGCATGGATTTGAGATAGTGAACCAGTCTCCACCTAGTCCTCCAGCCTCCTGTGCAGGTGTCAGATGTGGTGACTCCAAACCCAGCATGCAGGATAGGGGAGGAGGGCAGAGGCAGAAAACCAAGTTGGGAGAAAATTGTTCCTTGGCAGAACTGTTCCTTTACTCTCCTATTTCTATACGTTCCAAGAGCAGAAAGGGTTCTAAGCTTCTCCTTTGGGTTGTGAAAACAGTAGTGATGGGGGCAGCCTGAAGGTGCCTGCCAGCACCACAAGAATTGTCAGGTTTGAAAAGAGAAAGGCTGTTTCCAAGGAAGCAGAAACAAGGAGAAACGTCTAGCAGGAATCTAGATCTGTGATTCCTTTTGTGTACAGTTATAAGACTAAGGGGAAGGAAGGAAAGTGCCACAGCCTGGGAAACTAAGCTGGGATACCGAAAGAGAGGTAGCTCTGCATGAAGACCACATTTCAGGGTGCTGGGCCAGATACAGTGTCTCAGTCACCAAGGAACTTAATTTCAAATACCGTAGCAGCAGGTTTTTCAAGGGCTTGGCACCTGAAATATCTTTGACAAGCCACTGAATCAGCGGGTGCAGCCCACGCTGCTGAAGGCAGCTTCAGGGCCAGCCTTGCTGCTCCCCACCATGTGCTGAACAAAAAGCCAAGACATTGCCAGGATGGAGGGTGAGGTTCGGCTTCAGTGTCTTCATCAAATCTGAATTTCTGCTTTACTGTGCTCTGGGAGAAAAATGATCCTGCTAAGCTTAAGAGCTCTTCTGCTGGACTATGACATGGAGGAACCAGGAAGGATGGATCCATTCAGATGAAGCACCTGGCTCTGCTCATTCCTTTCTCATTCTTTATCAATGACTCATTTTCAGGATTTGACACAGTGACATGCATGAGTGCTGGTAACTACATGGGAAATTCTTCTTGCTCCTCACTGCTACTTTTTACAAACTACCTCCTTTGCAGGAAGAGTACTGTTCTGCAAGGGAAACGGAGTGGGGAATGCATCCAGGCAGAATTCAGCTGCACAGTGTGGGCTGCAAGGCTGGGTTACTACATTTAAAAAAATACATGGGGATTAACAGGCCCCAAGTTTTAGAGATGGGTGTTTTCACATTAGGCACTGGAATCCAAATGGCTTTGATCTCAGAGGAACCTGATATTTCCTCTTCCTGATGACGGGATTTGGTGTTTGGGCAATGCGAAAAACAGAATGAATTGCAATTGCCTAAATATGGGCATGGGAAAGTAGCTGTGGACTTTAAGGAGATACTCATGTCACCTGTTCTAATACATCTGGAATTAAGATGGTTCAATCAGAATGAATCACCCCCGATTCCTCTACTGAGAGTCAGACACCTCTGGGACAGAGGCAGCACAGTGGTTTAGAGCTCATGTTTGAGTGGGTACACTTTCTGGACCAGGTTATTTCCCTCCAAGTGAACAAGAAGGGTCCAGTGCAGAGCAGCACTTGGAGATGCCATGTCTGAGCAGAGGAATTCCCACCCTCGTGTTTCATGTTCTGTGGGGTGGCAATAATGCAGAAGGATCCTATCCTTGCAAAGCCAATCTAGTTGTTCATGAAGTACCCAGTCAGCAGAGCTGTGGTGGCAGCAGTTGTCCAGCCATCTGCATCTTCATGTCCATTGCATCCCAGGAACATGGGACCTCCATCAGAGGCTACTAGATCAGGTTAGGAATTCAGGCCTAAAGAAATGATAGGATGTTCTGGTGAAGTTCTGGGCTGCAAGACAAATTTCTAGACATAACCCTAACTCCAGCATTTAATTGGTTTTGAGGTCAGAAGAGACTAAATGATGTTATCACTCCTCCTGAGACACAAAGCACCTGGAATGTCACCAAGTGATTTGAGTTCATAACCCCGGTGATGCTGCAGAAAGCTGCCTGGTCTTGTACTCAACATTTCCAAGTGATGGAGAATCCACCACACTCTGAATTTGCGTCAGTGATTCATTAACCTTGTCTTCCAGCAGCTGTTGGTTTAGTCTGCCTGCTATCATCAGAGATCTACTTTTCCTCTGGCTAATTATAGACTGTAATCAAGTCACTTCTTAGCTAGCTAGTCCCCTTTGTAAGCACATACTGCATACTGCATACCTAAATTCCCCTTATACCTTCAAACTGGAAGCATTACTCATAGTTATTTCGCGTTTTCTGGAATGCTGTCTCCCCAGAAGAGGCTCCATCCCACTGGTAGGTATAGTATTTGGATCAGTTAGTGAAGAGTCTACGTGCTAGTGTCCAGACAGTGCTGGTATTTATTATTTTAGTGGCTTAGCATTCCTGAAAGGAAGTAGTGGAGAAGAAATGCTGTAGTTGCCCCATAGGCAGCAACATTCTCTGTGGGACTTTCTCAGCTTCATGAGTTCTTCTGTCTCCATGGTTCCTTTGCACTGACTGAGGTTTCTAACTGGAAGCATCACCATGATGTCCACATATTGGAAGCAGAATCTAGTCCCTTTATCTTCTCACAGAAAGGTTTTGCAACCAGCCTGGTGACAAAATTACATGGACCAACTCCGTGCTGCTGAACAGTGACATTTTCAGATATGCTTCTGGACATTTAATGTCTGGGATTTTATCTTAATCAGAAAAAAAGAAATTAAAACATTTTCTGAAGTCTGCAGGAGTCATTGGTAACTATCTTCTATTGGGCTTACGTTGCTGTTTACCAGGCCTGGGATACTTAGCTGTTTGTCCAGAGACAGCATTGTGGTCTGCAAAAATACTTAATTCTTGCTAAAGCTCTCTGCCCAACATTTCCTATGGTAAGAGAGAGACAGAATGCCCCATGGTAAGGACAGAGCCTGTAAGAGCAGCCTCCAGACTGCACTGTAGCTGAAGATCTCAAACTCCTGGATTCATCTAATAGCACATAATAAAAAAATAAAACCACAAAAATGGGAACTTTGGCACAGTGCTAGTAGTTTTAGATGTAGTTTTCCCAGTTCTGCAAAGCCCACAGTTATGGGGGGGATTCCCATTTCATGTATATCATCTGTCTGTGTAAGTAGCAGTCTTTCATAATGGGAAACATTAGATGTTATAAACCTCATAAAACCACTTAGAGAAGAATTATGCCATTAAGCTATTATTTTTCCTCCTAAACCCAAGCAGAGACTGTCCAGAGTGAGGCTGGCTGGATGCTCGGACCCAACATTGATGCTGGAGCATAGCACGGAGGGGGATGTTTTGAAGAGATTTCTAAATCTCCTTGCAGTTTTACATCTGTGGCAATAAGGACCTGCCAGAAACTCTCCCTCTGTGAATTAGTATTGCTTCACCAATTTCTGGCCCAAAAAACTAGCTCCCATGCTTCATTTTTTAAGGGAAATTTATCTTGGTGGAATTATTAACTATAGAGCACGAGGCAGCCTTGTTAAGTCTGGGTTACTGAAAACAGGAACTAACTGCAGGCTTGGCAAGAGCTGGCCTTTGTTGTAAGCATGAAGTGTATGGAATACAAATGAGCCAACAGCTTAGGGACATGGACAAGGTAAGAAAAATAAAAGTATAATTCAATGAGACCACAACTACGATGACGCATTTCAAATTGCAAGTGGAGAGAGAAATCACTTGGAAAGCAGTAACCAAAGAGGCCATGCTGCTGATTAACAAGTCTTTTGAGCAATACACTGGGCAGTGTCAATCCCCATGGATTAACCTTGTGCTGAGGACAGGACCATTGTCAAGGTTCTAGCATGTCCCAGGTCTCTTCTTCCAGAAGAACTTTGAACTCTAGAAAAACATTAGGGAGAAAAGTAGACCTCTACAGCGTAGCAAAATGTCCAAAAATGAAAAATATGAAATCCAATGAGGATCTACCCCCTTAACCCCTCAGAGGCAACGATGAGGCAGATCTTGGCAGGCCAGCAAAGGTTTTGAAAGAAGGGTCGGGCAGGGCAGGTTACAGTCTCAGAGGATCAGAAAGCTAAGCGGTTCATTGCCATGATGGAAGCAAGGACTGCAACTATGGAGCTGGGAAATATGAGTCCTATTCCCACAGAATGCTGGGTTTTTTTCTAAATTTTCAGGAAACAAAGTAAGAACTCAATGAATTTTGGCAAAAAGCACAAGAATGAGATACTCATAATTTTTGAAAAATACTCCTTGTTTGTAAGAGTAAATGTTTTGTTGAAAAATTTCAATTTCAGTCAATACCTAGTCCTTCAAATAGCCTACTCAGAAGTTGTCATTTCAGTCATCGTGACAGGGTGTTGAGGGCAGCTGTCCTTCCTACATCCGTTTCCCATGCAGGATGATAGGTCCTTCGATAAAACACTTCATTCCTCTCCCATGGCTAAGTGGAAATTCCTTACTAGAGTTGGTCCAGTGACTCTTTGCTATCATCCTTCCCGGTGATTTACCTGTGTGTGTCAGGCCTGACTGATTTGCATGTATGATGATTACCACGGTGTGAGTTTGGCACCCACCAGCTCACACAAAAAATTCTTCTCTGAGGGGTCAAAGCAGGGACAGCAGGACTTAGGAGAGCAAGGCTCTGTTTGCCATGGGAGCCAATGAAAGATATCTGGTCTTCCTCAGCTCTCCTTATTTCATAGAATCATAGAACGGTTTGGGTTGAAGGAATATTAAAGCCCCCCCAGTGCCCCCCCCTGCCCTGGGCAGGGACACCTCCCACCAGCCCAGGTTGCTCCAAGCCCCGTCCAACCTGGCCTTGAACCCCTCCAGGGATGGGGCAGCCACAGCTTTTCTGGGCAACCTGCGCCAGGGGCTCACCCCCCTCACAGCAAAGGATTTCTTCCTAATATCTAATCTAAATCTCCCCTCTATCAGTTTAAAACCATTTCCTCTTGTTCTATCGTTACTCTTCTACCCCTGCTCAAGTTATCACCATGGATGTTGCAACACACAATAAATCCAGACCAATGTAGTATACAAATACTACAAAAAAGCTGTGTTTTGTTCCTGAAGCTAGTGCAAAGGACATCAATTAATCCTATTTTGTGTACAGTCAGTACAGCAGGGGATGGAAAGACGTGTGAGGTAGTCTCTCACAGGTGCTAGCATAAGGATCAAAATATTTTACCAAATGTCAACAATTAAAGAAACTCTCATGTCAAACATTTTGTTTCTGCTTTAAGCCAGTAGAGCCCATTATATCAAAGCCATGTGTGCAAACTGTAGACACCTGAGTGGAGCCAGTCTGGAATTACATACCTTGGTTGCAGAAACCAACTTGGATATTAATTGCTCATAGCTGTAAGCTCTGGGCTGTGGCACCAGGTCCCCTGTTCAGTGTCAAGTGAGCCCAAGGTACATTGTAAATGCCAGCAAAGTCCACTAAACCAGCAATTCCAGCCTGAGAGAGTGCATCCAGCCTGCTTGCGGGAGGTGGGATGATTTATCCCCTCTGAACTACAGATATTAGGACCTAATGAAAAATGACATGTCTCCAAGCTCTGCGTCCAGTGGGTCAGGTAAGCTGGCTTAGTCACACTTGACCCTCTGCAAGCTTACTTGGTCACGGTTAATGTTGACACAGCCTTCCTGTGGGAAACTGGCCCTGGTAAATGCTGCCTTTGCCTCTGGAGTGATGGAGATGGGATGCTGTCCTAGAAAACTCAAGTCACTTGTCTCTGCCTCCAAGGTCAGGCCCTGGGATACTTCTAAGTTCAAAGGAAACAGTAGAAAATTTCTCACACGGGCACAGGAAAATGAGATAAACCCAGAGAAACCACAGATCATGTCTGTTCCCAGGAGGGGGAGATGTCATTCCAGGAGGACACAAGTTTCTTATCATTCCCATGAAAACTAGAATTATAGAGTTTCATCCTCTGAATGACATTTAGCATTTGTAATCTTTTATAGTTACTGATTTTGTTCTTTTCTTTTGGTGTGCAACTTGGTCTCTAAGCTTTGGGATGCTGCTTGACATTCTATGGCTACATGGCTTACAACACAGCAACTCATTTTAGGGTGAATTATGAGAAATACTTTTGGTGAAATTTAAATTATTTTAAACTTCATGTATAATTGAAAATGGAATTTGGAAAACATAAGGAATCTGACAAAAACGGGGGTTCTGAACATCTATTGTAGTTTAAAAAATCTGTTAATAACGATGTTCAAGATTCTTCTTGTAAAAAATGCACATTTTGGAAAAAAACACTTCATTAAACTTTCCATGTTGAGGTAATAGAGTAAAACCTGGCATTTTTCAATAAATATTTTTCTCTAACAGGAAGATTTTTTTCATTTAAACTGTGTTTTGAAGGAAAAATTGAAGTGAGCTCAGAGCTACCATGGTGGTAGGATAACAGCAATTCCCTTGTGGCCTGGGGACTCCTTGACTGCCTCTGCAACATCACTTGGCTTATTTCAACAGGTTGGATCTCAACTGGCTTTGATGTGGTGTTTGTTCCTTCTCTTCTGCCACACACCCTTTGGGAGTCCATCTTCTTTTCATTTTTAGTCGCATATTTTATTTCCTGTTTTTGAAGACTGTAGATGTGGGACTCTACAGTGACCTAACCTGGTTCTCTGGTATGTCGGAGCCCTTCAGCTCCTGCTCAAGTTCATGTAGTCCCTGGCAGGGACACCCACCTAATTCTCTGTAACTACCTGTAAGTGATTACTGGTTGTTTGCAAAGTTTGTTCCCTAGTTCATAGAACTGTCTAGGTAGGAAGTGACCTTTAAGAACACTGAGTCCATCCCTTGGTGAGTTCCTATAGTTTGGTAGTTCTTGTAATAATCTGGAATAGGGGTTGTCCAGACTGATCTGAATTTGTTGCACAAAGTGCTCAAAGTCATTCCTGTGGTGAGGCTGGGCTTTACTTCCTGATCTGCAAATCTCACTTTGCCAACGATTAAACTTGTGGGCATGATTTCTTTGGGTTTTAACCATAAGGGATAAAACAGGATTTGGCATATTCCTATGTTTTGGTCTGCCATTTTTCCTGCCATTACCTGAACAGCTGTAGTCCATCTGTGTGAAAGACTGTGCCATATGCAAACATAAATCTTCAGCTGTAAGGAAAGCTGGTTGCTCAAGCACTTCTTCTCTCCATGTACAGAGTGCTCTACCATGCCTTGGAGCACTCCTCGATAGACAGATGCATTGCAGGTACAAGAAAAAACAGTTCTCACCAGCACCATGGCTCATGGTGCTACTCACACCGCTGCAGGGTTTAGCCCTTTACTCCTGCTTCCCTGATAAAGGTGGGACCTGAACTCCTCAGGGCTGAAAAGCAAATCTGGGATCAAGCTCTTGACTGGGATAAAATAAAGCACCTCATTCAATTCCACCTCACAAGCACGAGCCTTTTCCAGGACAAGGTCTGGAGATGAGGTGAACAGTCAGCTCCTGCAGGGAAGTGGAGTGTGGAGACTGCAGTTTGGGAGCTGTTGATTTAATGAATGAATAAGCAATTGCTTTATAACACAAAATGACTTTGTCTGGTTCTCCACTGCTCTGCACTTTTCCCATTTTATTCTGAGTCTGTTTGAGAGCATGTCCCAGAGACCAGCTTGAGGTGTGCTAAGAGCTGCTCCATGAACGACCAAGTGACCGCCCTGTGAGATTAGGTGAAATTAGAGACTGGGTATCTAGTTGTCCTCAGCAGAATGAAAACGGGAAGCAAAGGTGACTTTATTCCTTTTCATACGTGCAGGGGCTGCTGGAGCCCAAACAAGCCCAAGGCACAGGCTGGAAGGTCTCTGCAGTCACTGTGGTGGCTCAGCCTCTTGATCTATACTTTCAACCTCTGTGGTCTTTTCACATTGTTTTAAACCCACGTGCCTCCAGGCACATGGAGTTGAAACGATGGAGGTTTTTCACCCTGCAGCAACGTCAACCAACAACATGAACTTCTCAGAGCAGCATCCCATGAGCTAGTAGTAGTGGAGTGCCAGTGGCAGAAGGGCAGTAAGCAGCTGATCACCGGCTGGAGATCTCTTTCTCCAGCCTGCATGTCCCTGGCTCCTCTCTCCTGCTAGACAGGCTGGCTGGGGGGGGTGACACTGTGACCAGGAGCACTGGAGCTCTCACTTGCCTGTGGCACCTGCCCAAAAGAATTAGTCAGAGTCACTCAGCGGCTGCCTTGGAGGAGTCACCTCTGTGCACCCTGCCAGGATCAGTGGGACTTCAGACAAAGAGGACACTGTTTGGGTCATTTGTTGATGCCAAATGCATTCATTATCCATCTCTCAGTATCAGATAAATGTCTGGAAGAACTGGTTGGCAGCCATGGGGATGGTGTTTTCTGGCAGTGTCTGACGGCCTGACGAGGGCAGAGAAAACCCTGGGGAATTGCGGCACAATGAAAAGAGGAGACACACCGAGTGCAAGGCCAAGACTGTGCCGAGGACCATTGTATTCGAGTGCCACAATAACCGAGCCTTTCTTCCCTCTCGCCAGGAGTCTGGGCAGCCCTGTGGGATACCCCCTGTTCCAAGGGCGGGAAATGCACTGTCCTCTCCATCTCACCTCCCTGTACAGAAGCACTGCAAGAAAAGCACCTCTGTAGCAAGAAGGGGGCTGGAGCAGCGCATGTTCCCAATCTGCATTTTTTTATTGCAGTTATCTTATCAGCCCTGGGGCTCAACAGATAACTGCACCCATCAGCCACGGCAGACTGGGTGGGTCACAGGCAATGGTGACTCTTACTTATGGAGTCAAAAAGGCAGAAAAATATAAGGCTTTTCTCAAAGCCCAAGTACTTATTGTGTATCATTAGAAAGAAGGCTGTTTAAGCATCTCATGAATGCTCAGCATCAGCAGTTGTTCTTTGAAGCCTACCCGTATCCTGCATGAAAGGTTGCCCTGCGGTTGAGCAACTGGCCAAGCATCTGGAGCCCAGGACTCCCACCTCCTCTCTGTCCACATCTATTTGTCTGCTCTGTCAAACGAGATGGCATTTCCTTTGTCTAGTCATTTGGGTGTGGACTAGAAGCAACTGGGATTTTTCAGAAGAGAAACTGTTGCTGTTGAAAAGTGATTGCTTGTCAAAAAACGTTTCTTAGATCCAGGATGGTGTCTCTGGTAGGGTGTGGAGGGAATTAGTCACCCCAAAAGAGCCCAGAGGTTAGGGCATTTGCAAAGGCTGAGGTACATCAGGTTGAAGTCACAGCTGAGCTTCATTTAAAGCAGGAACTGGAATTTGATCTCCCACATGCCTGATGAACATCCTAACCACAGGGCTCTTCTGGAAAGGACATTTCCAGAGATCCCAGTGACGCTATATTAAAAAACAATCCTCAATTGTTTCAGGGCTTTTTCTTGTCCCTAAATAAAACTCTTGCTTTCTGTCCCTGTCTTGTATGGATGCTTCTTTGCTGTATGTACGTACAGCTCCAGGCACTGTGGTGACTCTTCAGCTGAGCAGTGTCCCGGTGCCAGAGATAAAATAGGTGTGTGATAAAATAGAGATAAAATAGGCCAGGTGAGGTGCTCTCTCCAGTTCCAAGGCTGGCCTGGATGCTCTCTGGCTAAAGTACCAGAGACCTATCCTATTCTTCTGACAGTGAAGGAGTGCAAGAGCCGAACTGGCCATAAGCTGCTATTCCTGGAGAATGGAAAGGATATTGATATTCAGTTCTTTATGGAACAAATTCCCAGATTCACATGCAAAAAGTGACATGTCTGGAGGAGAATATTTAAGAGGTTTTCTGGTCCCCCTGCACTTGCAAATCTTTCCCATCTTTTACAGCATTTTGTATCATAATTGCACTCCGTTTTTTTGCCCATGCTACAAACCATGGTTCTCATCTTGGAAATTCAACTGTCCATGAATCATTCTGGCTACATCTTGCTGCTCGGACATTCTGGTAGCTGTGATTTTGATACTACCCTTCATTTGACAAGAACTGTTGCCTCAATGCAGACAGCTATGCCCGTAGGTAAACAGTGGCAAAACAAAGGGCTTTGGCAAGTCCACCATTGCCTGTCTAGCATCAAGTATCCAACATGGGAACTAGGTGACTGCAGCACAGCCAGTGAACCACAATGTGGCCCAGGCAGAGCTCTGGTCATGGTGTCAGGACACCAGCTGTGGTGACTGAACCCTTAGCTGGGTATATAGCCCAAGGTCTGCAAATTTCCAGGACAAGCTGGACCACCTGAGACTACTGAGAGAAGCCAGCAAATGCTGTCTGTGTCTCCACTTTTTGCACCCATCTTCTTTTTTCAGAGGTCACTTATTTTGCTCACAATTTTCTATTGTTCATCACTGACCCGGTTGCCCTCTTTGAACCAGTCTCATTGACCAGGAGGGACCTCCTGATAGGGGTCTAACCACTTAAAATTATGATGTCTCTGGGATAGAGCTGCTGATCTTTAAAAAAAGTTCAGGAATTTCACCCTCAGTCTCCTGAAATCTTTAAATTGAAGTTCTCATGCCCGCTGAACAGTGACGCATCACTAACTCAGTCACTGCTCCCAAACTACACCTCAAGCAAAAACCTGAGTGAACAGATAGGCTTGTAATATATCCTTAAAGCCAGCACATTCCGTCTGAATTTCACCGTCTACTCCACCATCTGATGGAGGAAGTGAATTCCTCAGCTGCTGCTCCTGCTGAAAATGCTCTGCTCCAACCACCCACATCTACAGCCAAGGCTTGAGATGCCTTATTTCTGGGAAGTGCCGTTCATAGGTCCATGGGAAACCTGCTTTCTCTGAAAGATCTCAGATTAGACAACTGAAAATGGACCTTCTAGTCATGTATGTAAGTCTTAGCTAAACCTTGGGTGTTGCTACTCAGTTTTTTCAGAGATATTAACAGCTGGTGGCATGGTGCATAAGCAAGGTCTCCAAAATAGCTTGGCTCATATCGTAGAGGAAGTTTAGTGCAAATTCCTTTGAGACAATGTACTTCTAACGTAAAACGTCTTCCAGCCTTGTACAGAATATAAATCTCCACGTGCCCTTTAACTACTGACAAATACAGTGCAGCAGACATACTTGGTATTCATTCACAGTGAAGTTTCTTTAGTGAGAACAACATTCTCTGGGACTGTAAAAGGAATCACTCGACTGATGTTAATAAACTGACAGATTAGAAATTGGAGGAAATAAGAGGCTGAGGCACTGCTGCTGAAAATGCTCACAAGGCAGGAATAGCTCTGCACATTGTGTCAATCTAGTCAGTTAACTGGAAGGAAGAATCCAATTTATTCCGAGGCCCAACATGATGAATAAGTCATTTCCCCATATGGGAGCAAGAATTCCTTGAAACACATTGGACATTTGAGTAATAAGTGTGGAGAAAGAAAAGAAGAGAAAAAATATGTTGGGTTTTGAGAGGGATTTTCTCCTCTCTGTTGAGGAAATTCTTTTTATATTTACACTTAGAAACCTGTAAATCAGGACCATTTTTTTTCCCCCATCACGAAACGTATCTGTGCTAAAAGAAAATGGGCCTGAATTACTTTATTCACGGTGGGGCTTTTGCGTTTTGCAAGACTCACTTAAAACAATATTCTGCGAATACTGCCTGCCAACATGCACATGGTGGATCCAAGATAGAGTATTTCCTTTGTGAATTCTCAGAGGCTGGGCATTTGCTTGATGAAATGCACTAGAAGGAAGAAGCTTTTAACCCTTACTTCATGTTCCCATCAAATAGGTGGAAGAGAAAATAGGATTTCTGGCTTTAAATACCACTGCTTTATATCTGCACATAAGATGTTTGATACAGTGGGACTGCAGATGAGAATGATGTAAGCTCCTGCCTTTTCAGGGCTGTGAGAAATGGTGATAAGTTTCAAAGACCCATGTCAAACACCAGCTTTTGGCCCAGAATGTGAATAAGGACTTCCCTATCCCCCTGAGCATTACATGGGATTTGTCACCCATCATGTTCCTCTGGAGGGCTTGACAGTCTCTACATGCTCACCACATCTTGACTTGCATCCTGTAGACAAAGGGAAGCAGGCTGTCCTGGATGTCCAAACCTTGAACATGAGGAAGTTTTAGCCCTGGATCCAGATGGATGATGTGCCTGAGGGTCAGGGGACTAGTCACTGGGGTCGGTGCAGAGGTAAGTTTATTCAAGATGTTAACAGTGAGGGAAGTTCAGTAGCTCCTGGGGCAAAGCTGGGGAGCACTGGGATTCCCTTGAACAGGGCTAAAGCAAGTCCTGGCTTCCCCTGTCCCTTAGCGGTGTACACAGCACAGAACAATCCTTCAGGGCATGAGCTTCCTACACAGTGTGACTGCATTGGCACAGCACTGTCACCTGGTTAGTCCTTTTTCCCCCAGGCTGGTTATCCGGAGTGGGGCTCTGTGCTATCCCCAAGAGAGCCAGCTGCACAGGCACAACACGCTGCAGAGATGAATTACCTGATCTTTTGCACGTCACAGAAATTATGCAGACTAGGTTTTTAATGCAGTTTCTGTTGCTCCTGTTTCCCATCGTGCCTGAAAATATCACAGCAACCAGAAATGCAGTGAGGACCAGAATATGCATGAATAAGGGCAGAACCTGTTTGTTAAAACAGAGAAATCTTCCCCTGCATGGGAAGGGAGGACGAGTTCCAATTTCAGCTCATCGGCAGCTTTAGCCTGAGAGGAAACACTTGAAATATCCGGGGCCAAACCTCCTGCAGCATTCACACACGTTTCCTGATGCACAGCCTTCCTGCCGCTCCTGCACACCTTGAAGTTTGAGCTTGCTTGCGAATGAACACCAGCATGGAGCCCTGGCAACCTCGGGGGTGCGCAGGCGTGTTCACTCATGCACGCTGGAGGGTGTTTCCATCAGATCCGTGCAAGCCTTAAAACCGCCTTTACTCCAAAACGACTGGGCCAGGCCTCTGCTGTGCAAAACAAGCTTTAGCCCCGTTCTCAGTGGTGCCCCCTCGCTTGTGGTCAGACAAATGGAAGAGCTGCTTTTATATGCATAGTTTATTCTCTTTTCTACTTTATTGTCCTTCAGATACAGTAGCGTTCGATTTATTGGTGTATTATATAAGTAACCTTAGCTTCAGGCATTGTCTGTCCTCATTCTATATTTAACAGCCAACCTGATCTTTATGCATTATTTCCTGAACTAAAGGCTCAGGCCTCTTTGCTGTTATATTTGTGAGTATTTTGCAATCTGCACTTGAAAGATAAAGCCAGTAACCTAAATCCTGGCGATTTCATGATTAACATTGAAGAATTATGGGCAATGCATCACACTGCATCTCACGCTATAGATACGGGAATGTTTTTCCCCATACCAGAGTTAAACACTTCCATTCAGCACATCAGCCCTGATGGCAGCTCTCAGCAGTACCGACGGATTTAATATAGGCATGAATATTTTTAAGCGTTAGTACTAGCAATCTTTTTGGATGAGACATGCTTTTCTACACAAATGTAGTATGATACAGGTATTTACTACATGGAGCAGCTTAGACTCCAAAGCAATGACTTATGCTGGAGATCTCATGTAACTGGTTGCAAAATACCATTAGTTTTTAAAATAATGTATGATAATGTACTAATACAAAAGAGATTGTTGTCACCAATATGTAACACAGCCCTGTATGGCCATCAGAGGGATCAAGAAGAGTTAATCACCAGTTGGCAGTTGACTAGGGTCCAGTAACGGTCTATAAATTCACAGTGAAAGCACTGGAATTTTTTTCTCCTTTTTTCAATGCCTCATGGTACAACATGGGCTGAACCTTTAGAGATGCTTGGAGGTACCCTAAAGAACAAGTTAGTGACCTAGCAAATGCTCCCCCCAAACTGGGGGCAATTGATTGGAAAGGATAAATAGATACAGAAAGCTGAGAATGAAATTGGGAAGGTCAGTAAGAGTTCATTAAAACCCTTAAAAGCCACAAATTCTCACTGAAGAAGGAAGCCACTTTTTGCAGAAACATCCCTTCTCTCACTAACATGGAGAAGGCTGCAACTGGAGAAAATGTACTTTATTACTGATTAGTAAAGGAGAAATAGTGATGAATACCTATTGCAGGATCTGCTTATTAAAAGAAAATACAACAACTTAAAGAAGCTAAAGACAGTGGGAGAAGAAACTGTTCTTGGGACAGAAAACAGAAATATGTTCAAGTTTTGAAAGCATCTTCAGAATCAAAGAACTGAAAAGGTGTTATATCATTGAAACAATTTTTAGGAAGAAGACCAAATAAAATTACAATTTTTTTTTTTCCTCCATAAAATACATCACAGTTTTCAGCTGCAATTTTTGATCTAATAACCCCAGAGATGCTCCAGGAGAGATATTTAGCTAAGACACACAAGAATAAGAGAAAGTGCCAGAAAAAGACAAGGAATTCCTGACCCACTTGGCCATTAGGCCATCCCTTTGTGTTTTGTGAAAAAAATGCTAAAGCTCTTAAAGCTCCATGGCAGGAGGTTGAAACTAGATAATCTTTAAGGTCCCTTCCAACCCGAACCATTCTATGATTCTACGAAATTTCTCCCGGTGCGTGATAGGAATACATTCAACTCATTTTTAAACAGTCAGTGCTCCAGGAGAAAGGGACTGCTATCTGTGGTTGAGAAAATACAGGTAATAAGTTGTTCCTGCAATGTTGGACCAGAAAACTGTAGTGGTTCATTCTTGGGAGAAGCTTGAGAAAGGTCATTTATTTATCTTGTCGTAACTTAAGATTGATTTGATCAGTAACAAGAAGTACTGCGGGGAAACCACTTTTCAAGAACGGAATCATGTCTGAAAGTTGAAATGAGAGAAATTCAAATGAGGAGGAGGTGGAAATTTTAATGAATTATTGTGCATGTGCGGTTTAGATGATTCCAGTAGAAAGCAATTCCTGTAAAGGCAATGTAAACCAACAGTAAGTGCAAATAAATGTGTTATGGTTACAAAGGCACACCACCCAAAGAGAAAAGAATGTGTGTGGGGTGGGGGACAGAGAGTATTGAGAAAACTGAGTTCTTCAGGGCAGCTGGGCAGACTCATTATTAAAGACACATCACATTGTTATGCATGTTGTATGATCATGCAGAGCATCATCAAAAGCTGAAGGTACAGGGAGGTGAGTGACCTTCCTCCTTCACTGGGCAGGGCAGGGCAAGGTGTATCATGTAGCTCTGAATCAGTTTTGTTTCATTTGGGCTCCTCTAATTGCATCCCATTTAATTTCCCATTTATCAACATGTTCCACTGCCAAGTTAAGGGAAGTTAAACTCTTTATCTAATCACTATTGTGTTTAAATACTTTTGTCTTGGAGAGCTGAGTACTAAAAGGCAGGGGTGTGGGTGTGAGTGCGTGTGCAGGAGTGAAGTGGGGAAGAAATGTTGTCAACCTCCCAAAGGTGTCCTCTTTTGGGAGGTTGGTGGGGGAAATAAATAGATTTATTTTCAATACAGAATAGTGGTTCTCTCTGGCATTACGGGAATATTTACAGGAAAAACTTGTAAGAGAAGTGACATTTAGACCTCTTGTACAGTGTGCATGCTCACAGTCTCACTCTGCGCCAATCTGAAAAAAAAAGTCAGGATTACTCTATTTTTAAGGCAGGCACTGTCAGAAGCAGGCACCTAACTGTGGACTTTTGGAAACACCAGCTGTATATATCTTTAGTTGAGTCATGGGAATATTTTTAATCAGCTTTACCATTTTATCCCTAGTCTTTCCACTATCCAATAAAACCTCAAGGAGAAGGCTTGGAGCAGGACACATTGCTCCTCAGTCCCTGTGCTCCTGCTCTCACAAGGTGCCTGTTACTGGCTTTCCAGCTCCCTGACTCTCACATTCTTCATTGCCCAGTAGTTCAGTGGGAGAGCTGGAGGGGAACTTAAGCAAAAGCCTCCCCTAGTCCAGTAATTGCTCTCTAGGCAAACAATGCACTTGTCAGTGAGTCACCACAGATTTTCGATGCATAATAAGAGAAGAGACAATAATTTATTATCAGAACAATTCCTTTTGTCTGCACAATGTCATTATTTTCCAGCAATATTTATAGCTTCAGAATGTGTATATTTGCTCTGTGTTTTTTGTTGTAACATTATGTAAATCAAAAATATAAATAGACTGTGGGATAAAGGGAGATATATGTGAGCACAGCAGTGACTGGTGAAGAATGGGTTTGAAATTGGTAGAGCCAGTGGAGGCAGGCATGGCAGTGTTTCATATCCACTACCTACCTCTAAAGTATCCCAGTACATTCAAAGGAGGCTGCCACACTCAATGAACAAGATACCGTTCTCATTCTTGTTTTCTTGACAGTAACGTGGGGTTTTTTTGTTTTTTAAAAATTCCAGACCTTCTAGCCCAGATTTCTCGATCCTATTTGGAGGCCACACTCCCATGCTGGAGAATCCCTATTCTCTTCTGAGCAAGCTCAGAGCTGGCACAGCTGTGGATGGTGGAAGAGCTGGGAAGGAGCCGCTGGAGCAGGATGAGCCCTGACACTTCCTCCCAGGTGAAGAGACACTTGGGGGCTGCTGTGTGGGGCAGGCTGGTCTTCTGCCAGATTGGATCCAACTTCCAGAGCTGCCAAGTAAAATGGTGGTGAGCCACAGGGATCTGAGTCCAGGAGAGATCCTAGCCAGCAAGAATAACTCCCTAGTGAGCAGGGTTTGGGATCTCCAGGCCTGCTGCCCATCTGTTAGATAGGGACAACTCCCACAGAGAGCAAGCAGAGGCACCTCCCGGGAGCAGAGACATGTGGAGCTCTGGGTACACGTGTTACTACAGTAGCACCAAGCGGCCCAGCTCAGCATCTTGCTGCAGTCGGATAACTGCACCCACAACTCAGGAGGTTGCTGGAAGTGGCATTATTACCTAGGTATGCTAGCTGGTGTAGCCAGGAGGTAAGGCGCAGTAGCATTAGTTCAGTGAGAAGGTATGATTAAGTCACCCAGCTTTATGAGAAATGAACATAGCCATGAGTAGTGAGTCACGACTGCAAATGAAACACATCTGAACTAAGTGAGACAAAAAGTCACTGCCTCCAGACCCCAGATCTCTGGCAGAGAATTACTTGAGAAAAAGGTGAACTGCAGCTCAGATACCAAGAGAAAGCACAGCTACAAGAGATCAATAGCTTTGAGAAAACATCTGAGCTCAGCAATGACGTTAACTTTAACTCCAGGGACACTACAGGCTCCCTTCTTTAGCAACCACATGGAAAACAAGAAGGGGTTCATAGTCCATTCAATAACTGGCAAGGGTGGCTCACCAATCGCTTAAGAGCTCCAAGCTGCCCTTTCTTCCTCTGCTGAAGAGACATTGCACTGTACCCACAAGCTGTATGATGCTGCCGTACTGACACCGTTGGTTTTGTGGTTACGCCTATAAAGATTAACCAGTGAAGTCCCACAACCAGATGTGTGACTGGCTTCCAACATTTCACACAAGAGTCTTAGCCTTCTCTGGCTCATAGGTTAAAGTACTGGGCAAGTAACATGCTGTGGGCCCGGCTGTATTTGGCTTTTGCTGCCAATCTGGGGTTTAAGCGGTGGCAAATTTGGTGTGTTCATAATTCTGTGGTTATGAGTAACAGCAGAGGATCTTGTGGGCAACATGCTGGGAACCTATTACTTAACTTCAAACCAAGATTAGGAGAGGTTTCTACAAAATAGTCTCCCTCAGTGAGAAGAAATGGGATCACCTATGACAGTTTGTGGTCCTTTATATTTTTGTGTAAAAGCTCAGGATTTCTGATCTACTGAGGGAGTTCTGATCAACTATTTCCAATAGCTGATCAGCCTTGCAGTTCACTCATTACCAATGTTTCCCAGGATTGAGTTTTAGCTTCCAGCCACTATAAATTTGAACTGTGCAGTCATCTGCTCTAATGCGTCACCAGCCACACCAATCAACATCTTAAAAAGACCAAGACCTGGAGTTTCCTGGCAGCTCATTGTCCTCACATGGAAGATGTCACTGGAAAGTGCCTCATAGTTACTTAAAAAATAAATCTTTAAGAAAGTCTTTTGAAAATCTACCCCAGCAGCGTTGATTTGAAACAACTGATGTTGGTTGCAGTTTCAAAGACCCATGACACAAGATCTTAATAGCCTTGGGATCCTTCCAGCATTGTTGGGCAACTGAATCAGCACAATCTTATAAAAACTCACATATGCTTATGTGTGAGTACCTTGGCACGAGAATCAAATCCCTGGCCACACTGCACCTTTGGCAGATGCTATCCCTACTAGAGCTCAGGGGCAGCAGAATCACAGTGTAAAGGAATGGTCCTTTATGAAAGACACTCCAAATGCCTGAAGGTCAAGTGAATTTGAGAGTAGAGTGCGTAGAATAGCTGAAAGAAGAGCAGAGCAGTCCACTGAAAACAAGCTCACTGGCACTGAAGAAACTTGAGGTTGTTCCCTGTTTTGTTGATATTATTTTTCCTAAAATGATTTCACAGCAGTTTGACAAACAGAAACCACCCCGCTGGAGAGCTGACCGCCTGTCTGCCCCTCCCTGCCCTCCTGCGTGTTTTTCCATTAGCAGCGGTGCCTTCAGGGTCTCCTAAAAGAGAGAGGCAAATAAGTTGCATAACCCCACGTGACACACAGAAGCCCTCAGAGGCATCTCCAAAGGCATCCCGGTGGCGCGTCTGCTAGACAATTAAATGGGAAGCACTCACTTTGGACGCACAGTGGTCATCTCTGCCCCTTCTGGGTCTCTTTCCTATAGGTCTCAATGCTTTTTTCAGGTGTGAGGTTGTTGCAATGTTCCTTTTGTAAGATGGTGAACCTGAGGCAGCAACTTGTCTGAAGTCACCTGGTGAGGCAGCTGCCAGCGGGCTGTAGGAGACGATCCAATGATGTGAGCTGCAGCTGCCTGGGGTGACGCCATGGAGCAGCGCGAAGGAGCAGAGATCTCTTTGTATATTTCTTGTATCTGTATACAGTTAAGGAGAGAGCATTCATGGTTAAAGAGAGAGCATTCAAGGGCTACAAAGATGATNGAAGAGAGGAGGAAGTTTCCTTCCTCCCACAGAAGAGGATATATTCCCTTTCCAGAGGGACAGCTCGCAGGATAGAGGTGAATCCTCTTTTGTTGCTGTCTCAGAGCAAAGATGAAGTCAGTGGAGACAGCTTCCCTTCCTTTCCTACATGTGGGAACATTTCTTAAGTAAGGTACAAAAGCGTCACAGTGTCTGGCCTCTTTAGCCATGTCGTCCATGTCCCATAGTTTCTTGGTGGAGGAGAGAAAGCAGAGAAAGTAACTCAGGATGAGCCATAGCTCTGCTGGAGGCCAGCTGCTACTTGAGGTGTAACCTCTCTCAGGAGCAACTTCTTGACTCGTGGCCTATTTATATAGTGGAAAATATTTGTAGGAGAGAGGATGTGGGATAGGACCTTTGTAGGTGAAATGCTGGGAAGCCAGATGACCCTCCTTGGAGCCCCACACAAAGAGAAGTTAGCCAGTTAGGATGCTGTTTTCTGCCCCAGTGGTACTCATGGATGAAATACTCCCTGGGTGCTTGGCCTAGATTTTCCTTTGCACCTTCAGCTCCCAGCAGGCAGTATGTGGAGGTCTCTTCTGAAGATGTGATGATGTGCCAGGAATCTCAGTGAGCTTTTGTGAAAAATATGATGGGCAGAGTGTCCCTTCTGATTAAACTTCAGTACTATAAAGCTAAAGCAGTTCAGCAAAAGGCAGGGTTCCTAAAGAAAAGCCAGCAGAGTCCTTCAGAACCTGCTCTATACAAATGCATCACACAGAATTTAATAGATAATAAACTCCTTTCTTTTTCTTTCTTCACCAGTATTTCAAAGAGATTTCTAGCTTCATACCAGACTTTGAAAAAAAAAAGAAGATCTCATCTCTAGTAAATTCTGGGGGTCTGCAGAGTCGTAAGTCCCCACGAACATGACTGACTTCATCCTTATTAAATGCCCTGGGACATTTGCCCCATTAGTCCCAGCCTTCTCCTGTCCAGACAGACATCCCAACAGTTTTCAGTGAAGGCTTTGCTTCCAGACGACACTGCCCTCTCATGGAACAGTAAAGATTTGTCACACTCGAATTTCCCAGTGAAATGGGAGCAGGGATGTGGAGGGGGGATATCGCCTATAGTGGGATGTGGGGCGGTTGTTTTGGAAATAGAAGGTGTTCTTCCCCAGGTTCCCTCAAGAGAGGCGATTCCTCCAGCAGGAGTCTCATATCTCTTCTATAGCTCCTTCACTTGTTTTTTGTTATGAGGACAAGGGAGACCAGATGACCAAGATCACGAGGGTGGGAGATACCATGGATCTGTGCCGCTTGGGCATCAGAGGAGAATCATTTGAAAGATGGAAACTCTTGAGGTGAACAGGCCATGTCCTGGCAAACAGAGGCAAAGAATAGCAGGTTTGCCAGGTGGAAAGTTTCTGAGAACTGCAAACATGGTGGCTTCTCTGTTCCAAGAAAAATGCTTCTATGCCAGGCATCTGGATATCTCTGACCACAGGACAGACAGAGACAATAGTGTAGGCGATGGCATGTAACAACGGAGCAGAAGGTTGGTCTAGAGATGTCCTAAGGTCCCTTCCCACCTGAATTATCCTGTGTTCCCACGAACTGTGTTGACTGTCCCTGAACTGCAAGCCTGGGATGCACATCGCAACCATGCTGGCCTCACCCTGCTGGTATCGTAACTGTTTTCTGTGGATAGTGGCTCATCTACTTGATGTTTAAGAAAGTGGGAGATTCTGCTGTAATGTGGAAAAAAGGACAGGAGCCAGGTGGTACCTGTGAGGCTTAGAGGGAGCAGGTGCTGCAGGAGGGACAATAAGTAAAAGCAGTTGGGCTTGTTGGTTCCAGCTGATGAACTGTTTGGTCTTGGTGAGGCTGTTTCCTTTTGCTAAGGCAAGACAGAGAAGAAATGGTAGAGGAAAGGAGAGAAAAAAAGAGTTTTTCCACCTGGAGCATGTCAACACTTTTAATTTGAGTGGGAAGTGTTCAGGAAGCTCAAGTTCCCTAGAAACTCTTGCAGCCGACAGCAAAGCAGCCTCTGCTTTCAAAGCCAAAGACTCCGATTGCTGCCTTGGCTGTCAGCTTTTGCAGCTTTACGTGTTGTAGGGAGAGGAATATCAGCTGCTCAAAAGACAGGTTTTATTAAGGCTTTCAGGCTGGGTGTCTTTGACAGCCTCCTCCTGCTGGGGCTAGTATTTTTTATTGATGTAATAGGAAAGCTTTTTCCCTTCAGATGTCTTTTTAATGCCTCCTGTCTCATTCCATCATGGAGTCAGAGAAATGAGAGATGGAAAACACCTATGAGGTCATGGGGTCTCTGCCTGTCCTCACCGGCGCTGAATCAAGATGGGCAGATCCATTACATTCCTGTCGCATTTCATGCAGTGGCCACAAATCCTGTGCTTGCAGTCAAAGAAAATAGTTAATTTAGGCACAAGCCAAAATATCTTCCCCTTTCACCTGAGTCTTTGTTTCCAGAGAATTATTAAGGTTTTTCCTTTCTCTTATTTCAGAGCATCTTATAGCAAGACAGCTGAACCTCTTCTGGACCTCTCAGATGCTGTCCTGCCTTGGTTCCCACATACGTTGCTGTCACACGTATTCACACTTTTGCTTAGCTGTCAAACCAGGTGGTGTTGGAGGAGTCCACCCAAGAACATCCCCCCGCACACACCTCCCTCTGCCACTTGTGGACATTTTCTTTCACATCAGCTCTCCTGGCCCCCATACCCCTCCATCAGAGAAATCCTCTCTCATGCTCTATTCTCCAGCATCATTTTAATAAAATATAAACAGTTCTACAGATACTTGAGTGGAGTTTGCTCTCCTAAAAGTTGAGAGCATGCAAGGCTGGCTGGCTTGATGTCTTATTAAGGTTACGTACTACCTGGCACATGAGATTTCTGTCTGGAGCAGTGACTTTGTCAGGGAGAGATCACAAATGCCCATATTAGACCATGCTCCAGTTTCAATGTCATTGGGAAGGTTTTATAAAATGTATTTTCTTTCCATCCTTGTGGTGCAACAGGATAGTGGATGGCTCCTTCATCACCTTGTTTCTCTCCCCATTAGAAGGTGAAACTTTTGGGTACCCTCTCATGCACCAATACACACCAGGAGTAAGTGCACTGAAATCAGTGAAACCTCAGAAGTGCCAGGAGGAGTGTGGAAAACGTGAAGGCCACAGCACCAGAGCAGAGTTTATCACTACTCTGCGCAAGTAAAGTAGAGGTGCTTGTTCTCAGCTGGCTGAAAATACTTGCTGGCTCCATATGGACCTTCTGGAATCACGTCTACCCCCATTTCACAGCTCAATGCATAGCATGGTGACAGCTCACCAGTCCAGCAGAGTGACCCAAGGAGAGGACAATGCTCCAGGCTTAGCTGGCTCTTCTTGGCTGATCCCAGAATCACAGAATCACAGACTGGCAGGGGTGGGAAGGGACCTCTGGAGATCCCCCAGTCCCACCCCTGGCCAGAGCAGGGTCACCCAGAGCAGGGGGCACAGGAACGCCTCCAGGCGGGTTTGGGATGTCTCCAGAGACAGAGACTCCCCCACCTCCCTGGGCAGCCTGGGCCAGGGCTCTGCCACCCTCAAGGGAAAGAAGTTCCTCCTCAGGTTTAGGGGGAACTTCCTATACTCAAGTTTGTGCCCGTTACCCCTTGTCCTGTCCCTGGGCACCACTGAGAAGAGCCTGGCCCCATCCTCCTGACACCCACCCTGTCAGTATTTATAAGTATTGATTAGGTCCCTTCTCAGACACCTCTTTTCCAGGCTAAAGAGACCTAATTCCCTTAGTCTTTCTTCATAAGATGCATAAGATCGTGCTGATACCTTTCACCAGTTCTGGTCCTGAAGTCCTGGCAATGGAGCCATGTGTTCTATGACAACAGGGAGCGTGCCCTTGATAGTGAAGCAGTTCTAGTGTATGAGTTTGTCATCTAGGAAATGAGCTCCTCTATATCAGGCACTGGTCAGGCTATGAGCACTTCTCTTGACATTCAGGAAGAAAGAAATAAAAAGAAGTTTAAAAGCTACAAATAACTCTATTCCAAAATTTTCTTGTCCATTTGCCCAGTGCATAGAGTCAAGGCAGAATAATAATGACAGCTCCACAATGTGAGTACACAGAGAATGATATAATTCTGGTTTGCTGTGATTTGCTCTAAGTCTATGATTATAAACATACAGGTATATACATGATTAGCGCTAGGAGAAATAATTCAAGTCACTTCTCCCACTCCGAGGGGAATAGAGACCTGGAGGGCTCATCTTTAAAGGCTGCCCTCAAAGATTCATTTCAAACACTGTTTGTTGCTTGGAATTCTGCCTCTGCACCCGGGTCTTGGAGCACAGCTAAAAACTACAAACATGAGTGAAAACTAGTTCAAAATCAAATTATTTCTGTGCATACTGTCCCAAGCCTCTGGGCTAGTTTCTGTACTTGTCTTTCATCTGAGATTCTCTCAGGGTCTGAAAGAATCTCATTTTCAGGTTTCCATGGGAGAAGGGGGTGCCAGGGAAGCACTGATCCTCCCTGGGCTGCTTGGCCAAACTTAATTAATCTTCGGGCCAACCTGTTGTTGGGGGTTTGATGTAGAAACCATGGAGGCAGTAAATCACAGGATGACGGAATGATAGGGGTAGGAAGGGACCTCTGGAGATCCCCCAGTCCAACCCCCGGCCAGAGCAGGGTCACCCAGAGCAGGGGGCACAGGAACGCCTCCAGGCGGATTTGAACGTCTCCAGAGACGGAGACTCCCCCACCTCCCTGGGCAGCCTGGGCCAGGGCTCTGCCACCCTCAAGGGAAAGAAGTTCCTCCTCAGGTTGAGATGGAGCTTCCCATGGTCAAGTTTGTGCCTGTTACCTCTTGTCCTGTCCCTGGGCACCACTGAGAAGAGCCTGGCCCCATCCTCCTGACACCCATCCTTTAAGTCTTTATAAGTGTTGATAAGATCCCGCATCAGTCATCTTCTTTCCAGACTAAAGAGACCCAAATCCCTCAACCTTTCTCCATAAGAGAGGTGTTCCAGTC
>VXBO01008386.1:92431-103628 GCA_013400135.1 Rhinoptilus africanus
GTAAGTTGTCTGGGGGCTAGACTCTACTCCAACCCCTTGTGCTGCTCAGGGACACAGCTGTGCAAATAATAGGCAGTTCTGAGAATTGCTTGGATATAGCTCAGCATGCTAGACTTTATCCTCAGGTTGTTCAACTCTTTCCTCTTCCCTTTAGACAGAAATGGAGGTCATTTCTTGGGGATGGGGGGGTGGGGTGGGGTGGGGAGGAGGCGGGGAAAGCCATGCTAAAATCAAACATCAAAATATACCACTGACAAAAAATGGGCAAAATATTCTCAGATTCCAGGAATTATTTCCTCTGAAGTACCTTTATCTCCACCAGAAACATTTGCAATCTTAAATCTAGATTCCACTCAGGAGCTGAGTGTGCCAGGGAACCTGATTTTTGCAGAATCATATTTGAAGATTTGATTTCACACAACATAAGAGAAGTCCTGCTGGGTCAGAGCATTGGCCCACGTAGCCCAAGTCTCTATCTCTCAGATTTAGACTGAAGTAAGGACTTTTTCCACCTCTCCTAAGGCAGCTTTTCCATCCCCTCCAGTATTCCCATTGTCTTTGTCTCAGGGTCAATCACTCTGTGCTCAAACAGGGAAACCTGCTGCTGCTTAGGAGACAGTGCTCTTCCAAGTCATTTCTTAAAGTTCTGGCAATATTTCAACTCTTTTAGGGAAATCTAGCACCTGAAAGATAAACTCTTTACTACAAAGGGGGGATGTTCCAAGATGGAGTGTCTTTCTTATCCCTAGGTTCTTTTGTCTTGGCAAGTTGACCTTGTTCTGTGTGTAGAAGAGTTACTTGCTCATGCTTGTGTTGCCCAGCTTTCACAGAGATAATGCATTGCCTTCTGCTGCACGTACACAAAAGCATTAAAAGTTATTAGTACCAAAGATGCCCCAAACTCTACCAAAGCTGACATTCAAATGAGACCTGGTCTAGCCTGTCAGCATCCCTTGCTTTTCAACACTTTCTGGCAGATGGTGCCGGCCCCAGGCGGCCTCTGATATCCCCAGGGAACTCATCAGCTCATCACTGTCCAACAAGAGGTGTCAGCGGTGACCACCGGCAGCAAACCAGCCAGTACCCTAAAACCCCCTCTTCCCCATGGTACCGTGAGTCACAGCTGGATGTGTCATGCACCGGCTGATGACAGGGAAGTGAGGAGGTCTCTCTGCAAGAGGTGGATGCAGGGAGAATTTAAAGGAAGACTGAACGTGGACTTGCATGTACAGAACAGCCCCTGTGAATACTGAATTGTGATTTCCAGCAACCAAAAAGTGGTCAGGATCTTGTTGGGTAGCCAGCTTGTCAGGTCCCTGAGGACATTAATTGGCCTCAATGGCCTTGACCAACCTGAGGTCTACACCCACACGCCTGACCGTGGGTGCCAGGAACTCATTTCGGCTCAGCCATGGACCTTCAGTTCTGGCCTGAGCTGCACTGTAGGGCTGCTGGTCTCCAGCTCAGCCACAGCCACGGCCCTGCCTGGATGTGTGGGACCCCGGCTGGCGAGGTGCCTTTCTGCGATGCTGGCAGCTCAGGGGCTCAGCCTCGGCTCTTGGGGAGGTCCTCAGTGCATCTCAGCCAGGACAGAAGGACACTGCATCCTGTCCCAGCCCATAAGCAGTTCTGGCAGCTTCTGCTCCTGTGCTCTTTTGTTGCCGATTAGGCAAATTGTCTTAAAAAACCCTCATATTGTTCTTTTTTTTTTTTTAATATATATCTTAAGGCAGCAGAAAAACAGTTTTCTGGCCTCATCTGTCTTACATTAGTTTTAATCTAATAAGGTTTACAGATGGATTTTCCTGTGACAGATGAAATTAAAGTGACTGAGAAACCAAGGCCAAAACACACTAGCAGAAAAATTTGGGAGGCATTTCTGAATAAACGGCCTATATTTTCTGTGGCTACGTGTGATCTTCGTGTAGGACAGTGGATGTACAAAATATAATTTCTTAAGTACACTTTGACACTCTCCCCCAACAAACTCTGCTCTGCTCTGGAAACAGGAGACAGTTTTTAAAACTCTCTAGGGCTCGAGTCTGCTGCTCTCCCAGCAGTGTCCCCATGTGTGCAAAGAAAAAGCAGGCTGCAGCATCGCAGAGGAGCTTGCCTGGGACAAGGCAATCTGAGCCTCTTGTTTGCAACCCCACTTTTCTCTCAGATCACTGGTGGCATGGAAGGACCACGTGTGCTATTTTTTGCTACCTCTTTATGGCCGGCTCCCTTTGAAAAAGACTTTGGCTTTTACATCTGAAGAAAGAGGATTGAATGTGGCTTAGACCTCAGAGCAGTCATTTCTCTCTGTCAACGACACTTTTAATCTGTCATTCTTGTGTACAAACTGTTTCTCATAGCTACCTGAAGGAATATGAATAAACCTCTGGTAATTCTATAACCTCCTTCTGACCTGTTTGCTATTTTTGCCTGAGTGCTTCATCTTCCTTGGATGATGCGGATTACCAGGGCTATAATTGTCAGGGGCTGGCAACTTGTTCAGCCGGGGGCAGTCCCATCACACTGACACAAATGCAAAGGCATGAGATCTTCCTTGTTTGCTTTTCAAGTGGGAAACGCCTTGCCACATCCCTGATGATGGTTTTGTATGGTATCCAACTTGGCAGTCCTTCTCCTTTCCCTGTTCCACCACTGCCTGCCCCACGTGCGATGGAAATCTGTGCTGCTGTGGCTTGAGGTGGCCACCTTGCCGTGTGTTTGAAGTCTGATTTCACGCTTCTTTCCTGCTCTCACCAGCACTGTGGGTACAGAGGAGATGTGGGAAAGCTGTCGGTTACCTGCCAAGTGAACGTTGCGCACTTGTATGACAAAAAGACAGTGTCAGAGACCTTCAGGTTACCTGCAGTCCACTGGTGTGGAAACAATGATGCTTACTGGGTTTGGGGATGTCACTTTATAGGTCAGTGTTAGGACATTTGTGTAGCTGGAGAGAGGACTGGATATCAACCTGAACATCGGAGTGGTTTGCTGAGAAGTTGTCTTAGCAGGGAGATTGAAGGACGCTTTCCTACACTCTTGATTTGGGGAGCTCAAGCTCCAGCTGGGAGGTGAGACACATGGCTCATGGCCTATTCAGCAGAGGAAGAGTATGAATCCACTGTTAGTCAAAACTGAGCTATTCAAGTAGGATGGTGGAGGCTTTGTCTGGTGACCAGCACCTAAATTCCTTTGCGACTGTAACTAATATTGTTATTCTCACAAATTCCTAGCATCAGGCTTGGTCAGGCTCAGTGTGACAGTGTTTGTGAATCTCACTCTACGGTGTGTGTCCACCCCTGTTGCCCACTGACAGGGCTCCTGACTCAGGCGGGAGCTTCCACGGGGTGGTGGGATGCTGAAAAGTTGAATATGGCACATGTTAAATTCCTACAATTAATGTAACACAGTCAGTTTTCTGCATTTTCTGGTGACTAAGCAGCTTCTTACCATCTCCACTGGTGGATCTCTAGTTTTGAAAATCCCAGACACGAGTTCTGCTGTGGCCCTGTTGTGTCAAATGGTGAAGGGCATGAGACACGAAGGACAACTTCACTGTGCAAATGCATGTCTGGTGTCATCCCTGGCAGCTGGCCTTATTTTAATGAGCTGCTTATATACTTACAAATGCAGCACAAAGCAGTGCCCACGCACACTGATATTTTTCTCTTTTATTGTGCTCACCACAGTATTTTGTTGCTACCTGTCATCACTTAGCAGATATAACCCCTCAGTAAATCCCACCTGCCCATTGAGCCCAAAAATGAGTTGTATGTCTGCTACAATTGCATGAGAGTAAAAGTCTTGCAGAGCTGAGTGAAACGCCGGTTCTGCTGGCAGAGCAGACGTTTGAAGGAACAATCTGTTCCCTCTGCATCTGTCATAATGGAGAGGTTTGATCACCCTTCGTAATTATTAGAAACTGGATCTAGCCTGATTGTTTCAGATGAGCTCCGTAGCCAAATAATTTAGCTTGTTGGAATAGTGACTGACATTCACTACTCAATCCTGATTTCTAGGAACTCATTTGTTAGTCATAACTACTTGATGATTATTGGGAGTAAAATGATGTTTGCTGAAGAAATGTGCCAGATTTCAACACTTACACGAATGTTACCTTTCCTGTTAGGATTTGGACTTCAAACCGTCAGAAATCCTATTTCACTTCAATATATTACAGGCAGATTGTCTTACCCACATGTTCAGAGGGACCCTTGCCCCAGTACCCCCCTCGATCATTCAGTAATACCACTCTGGTACAGTCGAACACAAAGATGAAAGCTGAAATAATTTTAGCACAAGCAATTTGGCTTTGGTATTGATAAAAGCTAAAAGTCGCTGTTAAGCAGTGCTATCTGACTCAGAGAACAGCAACTAATTCACACTGTGGTCGCATTCACTGTGAAACAAGTCTGCCTTTTTTTCTCTCTAGCTCAATCCGCTTGTAATGGGAATTAAACTAAACAAAGCAAGATTTTTAGGGAGGTGTGATATCTTTCTTTTGATAAATGGGCTGAAAAAGCCTTGTCAGCTATTGGACACATGGGCTTCCTTCTTGTCTGCTTCCGTGTCTGAAAGTTGGTCTGACTTTTCTAATGCCGGTTTTGGTCTACGTGAAGATGTTATCTGTCCTGACAAACCTTGCCTATCTTGTACCCTTTAGCCTTCTTATCTGTAGAAAAACTTGCACTTAGCAAGAACAAGAAAATACGGCATCCATACCTGGCATTCCTAAGAATAATAATAGCACTTTCTAGACAAATATATTTTTGGATAAAGACTTTGCTTGGCCAAAGTCTGGTACTCTCGAGACAAGACTAGCAAACTTTCTACGGTGGCCTTGTGAAAACATTATTAATCAGCAGAGATTAGCAGTCAGCAAATTCTTTCTTCAGATATAAAATCTGGTTTGTAAATGTGTCCATTCATGGCATGTGGGTGCTCTGCTCGTGGCATGCTAGCAGGACTGTGCCTAAGCACACTCTTTCTGAAGCTTTCTAGAGATCAGCAGCTGTTTAGAACTGTGATTTAAAACCCAATTACAGGCTGTGTAAAATCCCTCTTATTTAACTCAATAACGTGTAATGGGCTCAGCTGGGATTTCTTTTGTTTGTCTGTTGGGTTTTTTTTGTTAAATATCATCCTCTTTAAAATCCATTTAAATCCATTTTCAAAAGAGACTCTCTGTCTGAGGAGACACAGAAGATGCTGGGGGACAGGGGAGGGCTTTGTTCACCCGCCGAAGCCATGGGAGGTGTCAGAGCTGGCAAAGGTGAGGGGAATCTCCAGGCAGGGGCAGGTTTGGTTTGAGACCATGCCCTGATTCATCTAACAGCAGCATGGAGGTGCTCTGCAGAGGGGATGTATCAAAAGAAAGGATATTTACTTTTGATTTAGTCTGGTTTGTCAGGGTAAGACAAATGAAGCTCTGTCAGCCTGAAAACTGGCCTTAGATTTTGCAGGGCAGCTCTCAAAGCTCCACCCTCATAGCTATCTCCAGAAGAGAAGTCCAAAAACCCAACTCATCTCATCCAGGAGAACAAAGACTAAAATCTTCTGTAAATATACCAGGGAGCAGAAGATCAGGAAGATTTGCAAGACGTTTAAACTTAAGGACCATGGTGATGCAAGGAGATGAGTACAAACGCATCATGAACTTACAAGGAGGTTTCTGGGACTTGGGGCAATGAAGAGGTTGGGCAGGAGTTGTGGGACCCACCTCATCTAAAGCCAGAGCTGGACTGGTTCCTGAAAAGGATCATGCAGGATGACATCCTAGAGGGAAAAGACACAAGAGGAGTCAGGAAGGTCTTTGGAAATCTCACATGAGAGGGGCTGATATTCATGTTGGAGTGCTGATTTGCACCTTCATGTTGCAACTGTGTTAATGTCTCTGTGGAAATCAGGGTTTTTAGATATGTCTGCTTTTCTCTTCTACTTCTTTTTTTTTTTTTTCCAATTTATTTTAAGTCCTCCATCAAGTAGATTTATAATGAAGAAACAGCAGAACACCCAGCTCTTCTCACTACAGTAAGTGAGAACTGCAATGTAGAAGACCAGAAGTTGCTTACAAGATATTTATCTCTTTTGCTGCCCATTTTGCCCAATGCAGCACTGAAACAGACGTTTAACACATCAACATGACCGCAAGTAGCAGAGAGTACCAGCACTGTAGGTGGAGAAGCCTTCCTCATTGTCTTTCAAAGCTGTGAGATGGCTCAGATATTTCCTTCTCACACCAGCCAATACACCCAGAAATGGAAACGTCTCAGGGCCACAGGCACGTGTTAAGAAAGAGGGTGTTTTATGGAAATTAAATGCTAAATTACATAGGCTTAGCTGATTTCCTAGGGCTAAACATGGAAAGAGAAAAAACAAAGTGGTTTTAATGACTTAACTGAGCAAACATAACAAGAAAGTGATGAAATGTGAGAAAGATAAGACAGAATAAATAGAGAGAACTAACAGGAGCTTGCTATGCAAGAACAGCATTGCGCTAGGGAGTAACCTATTACTCATACTGTCAAAGGTACAGTATGTGATCTGGAGGCTGGTCATGTAACACCAAGGGGTTTGTTCTGCTACAGTTTTTCTTTTAGAGAAGCGAATCAAAAAATGACCAAACCTGAGGAAAAAAAAAAAAAAAGATCTAAAGGAAAGTGAACAGGATTCTTTTCTCTTTTCTGTAAAAAGAGTTTTGGATGGACATTTCAACATTAGTTTTTAAACTTCACCAAAAAAAAAAAAAAGAAGACTCTTCCAATAATGTTTTGTGAGGTCTGCTGAGAGCAGAGCACTCCATGGAAGCAGGGGAGGTCTTTTCTTGAAAACCTCATGTGGCAGAGGGCAGCGGCATACAGCACTAGGGATTGCTGATTCTGTTTCATTGTCACAGGAGTGTTCCTCCCTCAGCTGGGACAGAGAAATGCTCCATTTCTGCACGTGACTGCTGATGACATCTTCATTCTCCATTGGAGCAGGATGGAGAGCCAGGGCAGCACAAAGGGCTGCCTCAGGCTCTGCCCCGGAGCCCGGGGGGATTATGAAACTCTTCAAGGTCTTTGTTTTACAGGTGTGTAAGGGACTTTCTGCGATGCTCTGGTATCCAACAGAAAATTAATTCCACCTAGCTCTTGGCAATTCATGCATGATTGAAAGTATCTGAAGAATAGGCACATGCCAGCAGAAAATAATTTAACTCTTTTAATAAAATATTTCCACTTATATGGGTGAGGCAAACCAGCTAAGACTTCATACCTGACCAATAATCTATTTCTGGACAGCAATCCCTTCTTAACTCTCTTTCAAGATACTGCTGTTTCACATTCAAGATAAAACTTATAAAGACAAAGAAAAGCACAGGGCAAAAAAGGAGGTCCCTATTTCACAACTTTATACATAGTAGAGGATGACACAGCTTCACTAGAGCTCCGCTTTCTACATGCCACAGGGAAGAATTTCAACTTGACAGGAGTTATGGAGAGGTCAGTGTGGAGACTTACACTCCCAGAAAGTTCAGAGTGCAGGAGGCAAACCAGGTGAAATTTGTGTCAATGCAAAACAGTTAATCTGTTCCTTGAAAAGAGGACAGTAGGCACAGGTGACTATTTGCCCCTGCTCTCTCTCCCTGCACACACACACACACCCCCCGAAAAAAAAAAAAAGACAATCAGAACTGGATTTTTCTGATTTCACCCTTTCAAATATTTAAATTATATGATGTCTGCTTGCTTTCTGGCATTTTAATATCTTTCACTCTCTATGTGTTTGTCAGCAGTTACCCTGTGGTCTGTCATGATGTTTCCAGCTCTCATCTGAGGCTCTGCATGGATCATAAAGGATCTGTTGGTCATGTCTGCTCTGTTATCCTGGATAAAGATAGCTGTCCAGGACTCCTGTGGCCCTTCTTATGCTTGTGTGGAAGCTCTGTGGGGTCTGGCCATTCTTCTTGGTGTACCCAAGGAACACAGAGCAGACACCCCATGGTGTGTGTACCAATGGTAACATTGGGCATCTGGCAGTTTGACATGCAGAGGAGGACGATTTTAGCCCCTTTGCCTCCACACTGTGTTTTAAATGTGCATGAATGGCCTCATCCCAGTCTTCAGGGAGATCTGGAGACAGTCTGAAGATATAAGGCCTAGAAGGGAAGAAAGAGAGAAAGAGAGACTGTATGGAAGGATGGAAGGACAGAAAGAAAGAAGGAAAGGAAGAAAGGAATGAAGGGAGAAAGGGAGAAAGAAGAAGAGAAAGAGAGAAAGAAAGAGAAAGAAAGAGAGAAAAAAGAAAGAGAGAAAGAANCTTTATAAGACCATCTCCCAGGAAAGGAAGAAAGGAAAAGTCTAAAGCTAAAGAGAAAAGGTTGTGGTGATTGAGGTGAGAAATGGGCAGGGAGAGGGGGTGGGGAAGAAGACACTGGCAAGTCATGGGAACTTTAGGAAGTTCAAAACCACTTCTTAAAAGTTGAGTGAGGTAAATCAACTCAGGGACTGTTCTTGATTGAAACAATATGCTCAGTGGAGATGAAGCACGTTGCTCCCAAGAGATCAAGACACAAGAGATCATTGGAGTGATCAGAAAAGTGCTGGCAGCATTTGCAATGCAGTCAAGGGGACTGTAGATACCAAAGGGTCTGATATGACCTGAAAATATTAAGACCCTACTATAGGTAAAAAGTTCTTTGTAGCCTCAGTTCCTGCTGCCAGACAAGGGAGTCTGTTCTTTAAAAATGCATTTCAAAGATGCTAAACATTGTTGTGTGTGTCTTTACCACAGACTGATAAAGAAATACTTCCCCTGAAGTGACTCCTGATTTCTAAAGCTTCTGTTGTACAGACAGTAGCATTAAAAATAACATCATGTTACCCCCAGGGCCAAACCACAGTCAGAGATGAATAGCTCCTTTGAGAGGTGTTAAGAACAATCCCAGGAATTAGAGATGTGCTAAGTTTAGTAGGCAATGACTGACCTAAAGCCCTATGACAGGGAAAAAAGAATGCATCTCTAGGCAAATGTTACTTATTTAACCTGTCTGAATTTTCAAGGCACTAGCAAACTGCAGCACGGCTTAGAGAGGTGGAGGGAGTACAATATATTTAGCCTTCCTAAAGGTCTTCGATAGGTGCTTGGACAGGTGGTCAGAAGTGCTGGATAACCACAGGTTGAAGGAAGACGCCTCATCATGGTTGTAAATTGTTATGAGGCAAAGCGGAGAAAAAAAATCCTGACTCCTTTACATGCCCCAAAATCCTGAGGGACATCAGAGTTGGGTACCAGGCTCTGCCAGACACTCAAACTGTCTTAGAAAAGAGTCATTGCTGTGTTGACTTTTGTTTCCATTTCAAGTTCTGTTCGTCTTGATTTTGCAAATATTTCTGTGGTTTACTTCATTAGCATTATTTATATGCATAAAAACATAAGAAGATAAAAGTGGGTCAGAGTGATGGTCCATCTTGCCCAGGGCTCTGGCTCTGGCAGCAGCAATCTAGTTGCTATTTAAGGAGAGCACATGAGCACGGCTGCGTTCTGCTGTCTGTTCCCCTTGCGTTCACCCAGCATCTCTAGCTGTTGGATGAGAAATACCTGACAGGACATCCCTGCCTTGTCCCTTTAAATATGTGTTTACGGACTTGCTGTCCATGAATACGTCTAAGGCTTTCCTGAGCCTGCTGGCATCATCTGCCTGCACAGCCTCAAGTGACAGCAGGTTCCAGCGGCTTGATCCCCACCGGGACAAGAACCACTTTCTGTTACGGTGTGAACCACTTCTTTGCAGTTCCAGTAGTGCTCCCTTCTTCTTGTCCTGTAGGATTTATTTAACAACCCAAGCCAAACATTATTGTTAACTTTCAGAGAGCTGAGCCCTGGACTGGAAACCTTTTGAAACAAAACATCTTCTCTTCCCATGTGTCTACACAGTAACATGCACTGAATGTTCTGGATTCTGTGGAAGATGGTAGTGACACCGCATATTTCTCTTGGGGATGTTTTTAGAGAAGAGTTAGCATTTTTCTGTGCATTCATTAAAACGGCAAAGCAGTCCACGAGCTTTATATGCTGTCATAAGACCTCGACCCTAAATACAACGTTTGGTGTATGGCTAAAATTTGAAATCTGTCCTTCTTTACTAGTATTAACATTGCATAGCGTGCAGCTGCACTCTGGCTGGCTGTCAGAACTACAGGAGAGAGATCTCTCATGAAATATAACTTGAGTAAGCACATAATTTGTTCTCAGAATGTTTGGGTTTGTCATGAATCAGAGCTGAAGACCGTGGACAAGAGGATACCATACTTGAGTCTTCATGACTGACAGTACAGAAGCACCAAGGAGCCAACCAGGGACCAGGAACAAGCCTGATCCACTTGGGATTGCCAGGACAGAGCAGACCCAAAGAGCAGACAGGTAGCTCATCACAAGAAGGTAGACACAAAGGTAGACCACACTTTACAGGCATGACCTGATGTAGTTCCAGCTCACAGCTCTGTATTTTCTTTCCCTATTTATTGCAAAGTTGCTAGAAGTTCATGGTTTTCATGGACATCTCTACCTCAGAATTATTTTGCTCCAGAATGAGATCCCCCAAGGGAGAGAGTAGCCACATTAAAAATGTTTCTGCTTGCCAATTTTCTTTACCATTTGCATGGTCTATCTGGTAGTAAATCCACACAATTACTTGGACAATAACAGCTTTAGCAGGTCAGATCCACTTCCCGTAACCATGCCATAGTAACTTTAAAGACAAAAATAGATAGAATCATAGAATCATAGAATCATAGGGTTGGAAGGGACCTTAGTAGATCATCTAGTCCAACCCCCTGCCAGAGCAGGGCCACCTTAGAGCAGGTTACACAGGAACGCGTCCAGGCGGGTTTTGAATGTCTCCAGAGACGGAGACTCCACCACCTCCCTGGGCAGCCTGGGCCAGGGCTCTGCCACCCTCAAGGGAAAGAAGTTCCTCCTCATGTTTAGGTGGAACTTCCTATGCTCAAGTTTGTGCCCATTACCCCTTGTCCTATCACTGGGCACCACTGAAAAGAGCCTGGCCCCATCCTCCTGACACCCACCCTTCAAGTATTTATAAGTGTTAATTAGGTCCCCCCTCAGACACCTCTTTTCCAGGCTAAAGAGACCTAATTCCCTTAGTCTATCTTCATAGGAGAGGTGTTCCAGTCCCCTAATCATCTTTGTAGCCCTTTGCTGC
>VXBO01008386.1:103713-133249 GCA_013400135.1 Rhinoptilus africanus
TCCTAAGCTTCCCTAGGAGGATGCTGTGGGAGACCGTGTCAAACGCCTTGCTGAAGTCAAGGTAGACCACATCGACCGCTCTCCCCTCATCCATCCATCCAGTCACACCATCATAGAAGGCAATCAGATTAGTCAGGCATGATTTCCCTTTGGTGAATCCATGCTGAGTACTTCTGATGGCCTTCTTTTCCTCCATATGCTTTGAGATGACGCCCAGAACGAGCTGTTCCATCATCTTTCCAGGGATGGAGGTGAGGCTGACCGGCCTGTAGTTCCCTGGGTCCTCCTTCTTGCCCTTTTTGAAGACTGGAGTGACACTGGCTTTCCTCCAGTCTTCAGGCACCTCGCCTGTTCTCCAGGACCTTTCAAAGATGGTGGAGAGCGGCCCAGCAATGACATCCGCCAGCTCCTTCAGCACCCTTGGATAGCCCGTCTGAGTATCTGGTTTGGCTTTTCACCATGAGAATGCCAAAATAACCAAGGCAATCAAGCCTAATAAGTCAACTTCACTCAGCTTGAGTGGAAATCACAAACTCTGGTGATGCTTTAATAGAGTACATGATGACAGACAGAAGTATTGGTGAAGGTAGGTAGACGGCTTAACATGCAACAGTGAGGAAAAGTCCTCAAGGGTGACAGTATATTAAAACCTGCTGGATCATGAGCCAGAAAATACTGTGCTGTTGTTATGTCCTCATTCTTCTGTTCAGCATTAATCATCTCAGCTCTAAACCAATGAAATAGATGTAGAAAATGTCCAAGGAGGGGTGACATTAGCAGAGGCACCACAGCTGGAGGGAGAACAGCTGTCTGTGCAATGAGAGCCTTCAAAGCCTTGGGCTAGTGAATGGTGAGAGCACAACCCTAGTATATTTGGAGTTATCCATGAAATAGCGAATGCTACAGAAATAAACACCTGGCTGCTCCCCACCTGCTGAGTAGAGCAAGGGCAACAGGACATCTGTTCTGTTAGAAAGCACTTAGACAGTTCTGCTAGACAGCAGTTCTCTTAGAAAGCAACTTGTTCAATGGGTATAAAATGATGACATCCTTTGTGGACAGTTAGATGAACAGCACACCTGAAAGTTTGAAGTCTGGTGGGCAGCAGGTAGTTAATATTTTGCTGAAGATGTTCAGCTTCTGTCTGGTTGTGAACAGTCTCTGGAGCGATTTGAGGAGGTAGGATGTTGTAGCAATCCTGAGGTGGGAGGCCAGAAAATGAGTACCCATCAGTCACGTTTGTCTGTGTTTTTGCCTTTTCCCCCAGAGCATCCAGCCCCGGCTTCTGCTCAGGGCAGGCTGTTGGATCACACACCGTCTGTTCAGACAGCATCAACATCGCGGAAGCACGAGTCTGTCCTGACGTGGCAGGGGACAGGCTCCCACACCCCAGGGGCATAGTAGGAAGATGTCTGCTGGATTTCAAGTTGGTCTCTTCAAATGCAGCATTATCCCACCTTCTTGCCTAATCAATGCCAGGGTGACTATCACCTGGGCATCCCAGGTCATCACATCTCCAGCATCTTCAGGTAGGAACAGGCACCCAGCCTGCCTTGTGCTCTCCATGAATGACACGAGCAGTCTAGAGCAGCACAGGAGGGACCCTTTGCTCCTGCCACTCAGCCGATCTCATCTCAGGTTGGTGATGTCGCTCTAGAACAAGCCAAGCCCTCTCCATCAGTTCAATGCATGTTGATGCTGTCATTAGGATGAGCTTAATAATTCCCTCTCTCCTGTCCAATAAAATGAAATCCCTCTTGTATTTACATAGGGAGTGTTAAAAGTTACCGTTAAAGGGACTACCCAAGGGAGAGACCAGAAGGTGCAGATTACTAGATGCCTCCAACCATGCAATTAAGTAGGAAGAGTCAGAGCTAGTGTGTGTCTGTGATTAGCTGTGATTCCTCTCAGGTTGTTTGGGGGATGGAGCAGCCAAGGAGCGATGGTTGTTTCTAATCTAGCTTGAAAGTTCTAATGAACGTGCGACTCCAAGTAAATCAAAGCACTTTTCTGTAATGTGATAAGATTTCCATCCCATAAGGCTGGAATCCAGCTAAATCCCATTCCTATTGAGACAAAGCGCTGATGGGAGGTTTGAAAAGAGTCAGAGGATTTCTTTAGCATAAGTGGAACCTTAGTAAGGTTCCTGCAGGCCATGAGTCATTGCTACCACATTATTATTATTATTATTATACTATTATTATCACTGTTAGGAATCCACAAGCGAGTCATGAGCTGGAAACTCCCAGTCAGGAGTTCGCCTCTTTTTTGTGGAGTAAGGCTGAATTTGTCATCTGTGTTTTCCTTTAGATGCGTGCATTCACTCAGAGGTGCCTGACTCCATCTGTGAGACACAAATAGATCATGTCTTCCACCCTGAGTGCTGGTCATGCTGTCTACAGGCAGCAAATTACACGGTAATCCGTCTTTGAATTACTCAGTAACTTGAAAGATAATTACCAGGTAACCTGCAACAACCTGCCCTATCTACTGCATGGACAGTATTTGTATGACATTTGCTATGTAATTAAAGAGCAGGTCGCTAGCTGAATATGCTCCGGGAAATAAAAGGATACCTGAAGTGTGACTAAGAAGAATGCAGAGTTAATACTTAGTGTATTTAAGAAAAATGTTATATGTGTCATCTTCCTTGACTTCAGGCCAAATCCAAACCATTTCCAGTCTGCCCTCTGAAGCTGCCTAAGTGAAAACCACATTTCTATCAACTGTAGCTTCAGGAACAGAAAATTTCTTTAAGAGGCCTGTTGAAGGGAGCCATCGAGGGAATCACCTCAGCGTTACCTACCCCTCATTACTGGGAAGTTACCTGACTCCACCTCCACGCACACAAGCTGGGTTTATGGAAAATGTCGCAGCTCCTGTGGAGTAATTTCTGCAAGTCCTTCAGCTGGAATCCTTGTTCCGTATTTTATAAGCTCTGAAAACCAATCATGACTTCACAATTCACCTCAATTGGCATCTTTGGTTCGACTTCTTCTTGCCTGCTTGACAGAGTCTCCAGTAGAGACACCCTTGTAAGGGTCTCCAAACCATTGACCTCACAAAACTTCCTTACCTGCACAGATCTATTATTTGTGTGCTAAGAAATCCAGGAACACTGGAATGAACTGAACTGTCTCCTGGCTTCCCTGTGCTCTTTGCCAGCCCAGATTAATCTGTTGTCGTTGTCTCATATGTTAATTGTAAACAATTTGAGGCAAGGACCAGCCCGGTGGTTTGTATCTGTACAGCATCTGGCACACGGAGGTCCTTGTTCACGCTAGAGTCCATCTGTGCTCTGACAGTACTAAATAAAATTTAATAGACAGAAACACATTATCTAAATTTAATATCCTGAACTAGAAAGACTTAGGACTTTTTTTTATGCATGGGAAACTATAAAAATTATGTACTACAAATAAATACTAGCAGCCCCTTATCTAGATGCTGATCCAGGAAAGCATATACGTGCATACTTTAGTCATGATGACTTCAACAAATGACTTGTATGGGAACATTTTCTTCAGCCAGACTCCAATCTGGAACCACACAGAGCAGCACACAATTGCTCATGTCATCTTTTTTAGAGATGAACTTCTGAAGAAAATCATGTTAGTTCAGCTCTCACCAAGCCAGCTGATAAGATACCACATATTCCATGGAAAGGGCCATGCGTCGTGACATCCTGTGATGGTTCCTTTAGTCATAAAGCAGGATCTGGAGCTGCAGCAGTCAGTGGAATGTTTCTCACAGGGCACAGAGATCCTTACTGAATTAATATACCAGCAAAATCTTCCCAGACTTTTTGTGAGAAGGTGTGTGCTCCAAGGGTTTACAGCCCACTTAGCCCATGGCAGGCAAGAAGGCGAGCATCGGTTAGGCATTTGGGAGACATGAGCATGGTCATGGACAGTTGGGTGGCATGAGGCAAGCCATCAGCTCTGATTAGCTTCTGTATGTCTAGGAGGGAGAAGGGAGGTGGTGTCTCCCACCAGGACTGAATGCAGTGTTCGGACCAAGGCTGTGGTTTGAGCTGGGAACTCCAGACTTGGACACAACAGAAATAATAGACTGTAGGAGCTAGAAAGGGACTGATGAAGGTCGTTGGTAGAAGCAAGGTCTCCAGATTTACTCCTTGTTCTACTCTGCATTGTGTGCTTGTTCATGTCTCTTCCCCTTGCTTGGAGGATTTCTGCTTTATTCAAAAAAATAGTATAGAATTAAAACTTTCATATTCATATACAAAACTCTCAAGATATCTTGTTGTCATTAGAAGTCACCATGCTTTCTTTCCAGTCTCCTGAGCTACCCTGGCTGCAAATGATGCAGTGCCAAACTTGTCTTCATGACCACGGCAGTCAAAATTCAGTATCTTTACAGCATGATCTTCTAATAACAAATGTAAAGATTTTTTTTCAGTGATGTTTGAGTAAGTTTATAAGCCAAGCATTCTTCTGAGGGCCATTGATCCATTTTCTTCTTTTTTTTTTTTTTTTGTTTTCAGAACTTTTAGTGGTTTTTACATTTTCCTCATTCTAAATAGGAGTTTTTCTCCCTTAGAGTCCCACCACTTGGCTAACCAATGTTAATCAATCAACTTTTGCCACAGAAGATCAAGCTAAAAAAAAGTAATAATAAAACCAACAAAATACTAAGCAGAAGGTATGAATGGAAAAAGACAAAAAACAAGCATTTTATTTGTTTGATTTACTCAGTTTTTCATTTGGTTGAAAGGGTAAAAAAAATCAAGGTTATGATTTTTGGATGTGAAATATCTGATTTTGGAAAAAAAACCAAAAGTGTCCAAGCTCTACTAAAAAAGTGTTTAAACCAGTTTCAAGTGCTTCCTTCCAAAATGTGTCTGAAGATGTGACCAGAGACAGTATGGAACAATCTATTATGAACCGATGTTTTCTTGTGTTCTTCAGTTCACTGACTAAAAACTCCCAAAGGAAATTAGGTGCCTTTGATGAAAATTTAGAATACTTCTTCAGAAGACAGGGCTGCAGTAAGGACATGCCCTGGAAATGTGCAGCTCCAGCACATTTTCCTCCCATTTTCTGTATCTGAGCTTCCTGCTGTCTCACCTGCCATCCAGACACATTTTCATGGAGGGAAAAGATGAGCTGAACAAGTTCTGCGACTTCTGAGTTGCATGTTACCTCAGTGTGGGGGAGAAATGTTTCCCAAAACTGGCCAGAATGAGGAATTTTCCATGATTTATTTTAAATGAATGATTTTTTTGTTTTGTTTTGTTGGAAATCTGTCATGGAATTTCTTCATTCACTGCCCTGAATTGGATTTTTTCCAGTTATTGTCTCTTATCTCAGTCCTAGAAGCAGGAAAAGAAATAAAAAATATCTGAATCGGAGGGGTTTTTTGACTGGTTACCTTGAAAATGTTTCAGCTGGGCATTTCAGAGAGCTCTGTTCCGAGGCCATGAGATTTTCCTGGCAATACTCCTTGCTCATTTGCCAAAGGCATTCTTTTAAGCTGCAAACTGGTGATTGTGGATTCACTGTATTTGGGTAAAGGCAAGGACATGTGGCATCCCCAACCCTTTCACTCTTCCCCTCTCTTTTGCCCTTCACCTTTTGTCTGTTTTCCCAGTGCACTGGAGCACACATAGAGTAAATACTTGGGAAGGTTGTTCTGGAGAGTTTTTGCTTTTGATTTCTGAAAGTGGCAGCAAACACAGTAGCAACTTGATTTGAGGCAGCAAAATTAGAGCAGCCTTCTGGGAGATAAGGACTTTTTTTTTCTCTGTAGACAGCCTTGGAAACCGAGACAGAGCTCTGCAGCCTCCCCTTGTTTCTGTATATGCTTTGTGTGGGTCTTTCAGGTTGGATTTAACTACCGCTATGTTCATCCCACTAAGCAAAGTTTATCCTTGTACAAATGATCGTAACAGCCCTTGCCCTGCAGACCGTGGACAAGAGATGTGTGGTACTAATTTATTGATATTTGGGAGCTGTGAATCCAAAAGCATTTGGGAGTCTCATCTGCTTAGAGGCAAGGGCTGATGGTGCTCCCAGATGTGGACCTCACTCTGGTTCTTTCAGATCCCGCTGGAAGAAACACAGAGAGCAAGTAAGAAGCACAGTGTTATTTTACAATAAGGGTGCAAGTGGCCTGGGCACAGCATCATTCTGTATATAAATTAATATATTCTTTTAATAAAGTTGAGGGATTTAAGCTGACATTTCAAGAGCTTTCTGGCACACGCTTGCAGCTCTTCTGTACCACTGTCCAGATAACTTGTCCTTTTCCTGTATCCTTCTACAGTCCTTCGTGGTTACTGCCAGCAAGCCTGGGCTGTCATGCAGCATCTCAGCCCAGCTCAGAACCAGTTTTTCCTGACCTAGATCAAATTTCTGTCCAGTGGGTGTTTGCTTGAGCCTCTCCTCTTGCTCAGCAGCAATTTCCATAGTGTAACATTTTTCTAATTCATTCCATGAACGGGTATATGTGGCACCTCCTCGAAATGCCATCGCAGCTGCAATGCAGCACAGGGATGTTGAAGATGCTCGGCTGGTTCCCCACCCTGACCAGATTTGGAGAGTAATGAGCAGAGGAGGTGTGTCCAGAACATGCTCTGTGGACACATCACGCACACAACTTCTACATGGCTCCCAAGCTTTCTGCAGAGTGAGGTGTGTGAGATGTTTTGTACTTGATCCTTTTGCTTTCCTGGAAATATAGTGATGAAAAAATATTGCTTTGTTGCTGCACCTCCAGTCTGCTCTGGGAGGAGAGAGCAGAGACAGCTTGGACAGTGCAGGGATATTTGGCCACTGTTTTCCCTTCTAAGACTGAGGTCCGGAAGTGATGCTTGCAATGTCTTGACACACACACAGCACAACACAGACTGAAACCTGCCAAAATAACTGAAGAGAAGAAACCACACATCTATGGTGTCTGCTCTGGAGTTTTCTCGGAGCAAGTGGGAAGGTAACACCGGTCAGGGTCATCATCTGGAAATGAGATGTGGAAATGAGACACTGCTTATCCTGACAGAGGGGTCTTGTTCTTCTCTGGGCCATAGATTTTGACTACTCTTGTGTTTGCTTTTTGCACAAGTTGGACTGCTGGTCCAGCCGGTCCAGCCGCCTGTGTCCTAAATACCTTTTTTATGCTTTTGTCTTCCTCTGGGACGGTGTTACTTCTTCCCAGGGAGCCAGAACCTTCACACATATCCTCAGGTGTTCATGTTCACCATGGTCTGAAGTGTTTTTTCAGCTCCATTCAAAGCTGAAAAATGCCCAAGGCAGACATTTCTATCATCTGTGTTGGCAGATACGGGGAGACATTTTCTGCATATGCACTGAGAGTTGGGGAGCCCTGGTTCCTTATCAGGCATGCCCAGGCACTGAAAAACAATCCCATCCCTGATGCAGGTTTCCTGCCTTTAGGAAGAAGACACCTTTGCAAGGTGCATAGCATCTGGCAAAAAGCCCATCATACACCGCAGGGGCCTTTGCAGAGCTGTCCTTGTCACCGAGAAGTGCGAACAGCTAGGGGAGGTGACTTTTAGAATATTTCCCAAAAAAGAAATATCATCCAAGGCATCCTGGTATGGTGCTTGCAGTAGGTTTTTCTTAATTGCTGGCCAAATCTTCATTCAGCACTTCTTCATTTATATGCAGTATTTGATCAAGAAGCTTCTACTAAAGTTAAGGGTACTTTTGCCTTAATTAAAACCTAAATGAGAACTCCAACTGGTCTTGTTTCAGCTAATCTGTACATAGCACCAGGGCTCTGTATGATGCTTTACAGTGAAGCTGCAAAATCCCTGCTGGGAGCTAGCAAATCAGTCAAACACAGTGAGCGGAGGGAGCTGTAAGGAAGAGGGGACAAGAGGAGGAAGGGCTGAAAAATATTTAAGTTGCTGGGAGTGTCTACCTGTTGTACGCTCTGGTCAAGGCAAGGAGAATCCTAAATTGCTCCTGATGGATCCACACGTTCCTAACTTGGAGTGTCTTAGGTAAATTTTGTCAGACTCCATCCTATTTTGACACATTTTTGCCCCACCAGAAGTAAGCATGCAGCCGAATGACTATACACCTGGGTGTCAGGCTTCCAGGTGATATGTGCGACAGGTTCCTACAGACACAGACCTGCCCTGGGGAGTGTCCATTGTTTCTCCTCCTTCTCGGTAGATTTCCTTTCCCCCCCTCTGGAGTGGATACGGGGCCTGGTCCTCAGGGCCCTGTGGTCCCTGTGGGATTGCCATGAGAACCAGGGCTGGAAAACCAAAGGCAGAGGAAGCACCTGGCTGTGAAGCAAGGCTGCCTTTCGAGTCAGTGAGCAGAAACAGGCTTTGAAAGAGCACAATTCAGCTTATCCTGATGTCAGCGGGACCACAAAGATGCCCAATGGGCCCATGAGGCTCTTGCGAGAGGAAATGCAAATGCTCCAAGTAATCATTTCTGCTCCTTTTCACAAAGGGGCCCTTGATGATTTCTGGGTGAAGTCATTTGCTTGGCCTCAGGCAGGAGGGAGCCCAGCCAGGAGCAGAATGGTGTTTGCAGGGCCTCAAGCTCCCCGCGCACCAGCCAGGGCTTTCACGGCAACAGGAAGAACCAGCGATAGCACATCTCAAGCGCAGCAACACACGGAGCCCAATAGCTCAAGTCTTTGATACGTCGCATGTGAAATCCAACATTTACAATTGTCTCCGTCCCAGGTGCAGCATCAGGTTGCACAGACGATGCCAACAGTCCCAGGACACCCGACTTCCCTCTGCACTGACCTGGCCTTCCCGCAGGGTCCCAGCCTGCTGCTTCAGGCTCTTTCAGGTGGCAAACCTGGAGCAATGAAAGAGAGCAGAAGTTGAGACGCAGTTGCCAATCTTGACATGCACTTATTGATTTTGGACAGCACAACGGCTCGTTGAGCCCCATTGAATGGTTCCCATGGCATATACTGGAAACTTCACGTCTCCGCTGGCACCGTTCAACGCTTGCTGGTCGAATTCTGGGAAATGTCCCTGCTTCTGCTGGCTGGTGACCGCCCTCCAGATGAGGAAGCCAGCTCAGGCCTTTGTCTCTGAAGAGCATCAGTTCCCAGGCAGGTTGGGGCTGGCAGGCAGCCATAAATGGAGGTGGCATTTGGAAAGGTCAGAAGCAGCTTAGCAAACAAAAGCCATCACTGGGAGAAATCAGGAACAGAAAGAAAATATCTCTGTGATTGTCAGTAGCTGTGCATAATGGTGGCAATGACATCTGCAAGTTGAGACCAGGGAGGCAGCCAGGGTGAAATTCAGTCGTGCTGTGGTGAAATAACTCATGCTTCTCCTTGGGAAATGTTATCTGGGCCAAGAAGAGATGTCCAAAAACCATTAGATAAGGTTTCTGTGTGTTTCCCTGCACTACTCTGATGTGACACATTGGCTAGAGATTAATGCCTTGAGAAATGCTCTGTCAGTGCTACAGGACATCCTCAAAACTGGCCACAACCCAGACACTGCAAGGACTTCACCAGGGTGTGCAACCAGTCTCACGTCCCTTCTGTCTACAGCATCTGACTCCCACCATGAGCCTCAGCTCCCTCAGCCTGTGGTGAGCTCCACTCAACATGAAGGATTTGTGCTTTCTGCCTTTCCTACTGGGCTTTGCCAGGGACATCCTTACCCTTTCTGTGCCTCAGTTTCTCCAGGTGGTGACTGGGATGAGCTCTGCAGCTGTGAATCACTTGTTTTGCAGAAATGATCTCTGAGTTCTCCTCTGAGACTTTGATGTGTTCTCTCCTCCCTACCACTGAAAACTGAAGTCATTTGGGCTGAATGCCAATAGTTGCTCCCTGTGTATGAAAAATCCACAGTTCTTGCTGCAGTCTTATAGGAACAGTCTGGATTCTTATTTTTATTTCCCCTTCTGGTGTCAAAGAAAGCGGGAAAGATATAAATATGTTGTGAAAATTAACAGAAAAAAATAATATTGCCTGGTAAGCTTTTGATGGAAAAAACATTGACTACTTGTCCAAATACAGCAGAACCTTGAATCACCCTAATTTTTGGGAGATGGTGTCTGGGTAAATACTGAGAGGTGTATGCAAGGTATTTGTTCTTTGGACTGGCTGTCCAAGGACACGGAGGTCTGCTGCAGGGTGACATTGGTGCAGGACTTGGCACCAACAGCAGGCAAGATTGTTAGGAGCAGTTGCAGAGTGCCAAACAGCTGGGATCCATACCACTGTGCCATCCCTCCCACTGACCAGCAAGCTGGGCATGCATAGGAAGGGAGTAATAGGCTCAGCTAGCAGAGATGCATGCTTAAATCTGAGAGCAGAAATATTCTGCTCACCACCTTGCACAGCCTGGTACATGGGTCCCCAAGCAGAGGAACATGATGTCTCTGGTTCCTGCTGCTTCCTTTTCTCCAGTCCCTCTGAGCACAACCCATCCACCCGTCATCTCTGCCTGCCTGCAAGCCCTCCCCAGGCCTGGGCGAGCTCTGATGCAAGGACACTTGGCTGTGTTACTTATCCTTCTTAGCAGTCAAATCTGGTTATCCTGATGGCCTTTAATTCTGGCCTCAGAAAGCCAAAACCAGCTACTCTCAGTTGCTTTTCCCTGTCCTAAAAATGCCTGGGAAGAAACAATGCCTGAAAGAAGAGTTATCAGAGCTATCTGCAAAGAGCAGGCACCATGAACAGGCCCTGACAGTGATGCCTTTTGCAAGGATAAATGACAGTTAAAATCTGATTGATGGTTTAGAGCACATTTGTGCTTGTGCACGTGAGGGGTATGTGTATTTACATGTGTCTGAACCAGAGGTTTTCTCTCATCTTTCTCCTCTGTCACAGTATGGTGTTTTAATCCATGTGGTTAAATGAGTTTCAAGATTGCTAAAGGCACGCTTCACCAGTCGAAAGGAAAGTAAGGAAATGGATAAGAAATCCTGCCCTGGGGTGAGAATTACATCCCTGCTTTTGTACAGCATATAATTAACCAGTGGAACTCATTTCTGTGATATGATATTGAGGCAGATGACTGTAGTAAGCTTCAAATAATGATTAGACAATAGTGAGGAAAAGAAAGTTCCACAGAGCAGTGATGTCTGTAGTCCCCACTGCTCGGAGTAAAGCACAGCCCAGCTCCCTTGCATCAGGGCAGCCAGAAAAAAGAAATTGCAGTGTGTCTTTGCCACCAGCAACCACAGCACTGGGGACTTCCAGCTGTACAGACCAGCAGCTGCAAGCGTCAGGACCGGTGCAAGGAGAAGGAGAGGATGCTCTGGGCAGAGGACAATTGGTAACCAGGGAGCTAAATGAGGATGCAGGAGAGCTGGATCCTCAGGCACTCTAGGCACGTTTCCATCCCATTTAATGCTAGGTATCACTGAGGCATGTCCCACAGTCAGCTCGGCAGGTGCTTAGGGTAAGCCTGAAATAACAAAGCATGCAATGAGTGCTCCATCCCTGCATCACCCTCGTGGAGATACCTCAGCACCCCAGGGCTACTTCAGCTGAGGCAAATGAATTGACAATAATATGTCATGTGTAGAGAGAGAAGTGTGGAGTTGTCTTAACTAGGAGCCAGCCTCAGTGGCAAAGATAATTAGGCAGTGGAAAAAGCACCTCAGTGACCATCCTTTTGTGCTATAAGAAAAAATTAAGAGCTGCTCTTAGCTCACTTTTTCCACAAATGCGCGTAGAGCATCTCTTTTCCAAGTCGAGGTATCCTGGCTGTTTGTGGTATTGTTTACTGAGCACTTCCAGCTTTCAGGAGGCAATACTGTGGCTGGTAGAAGTAAGCACACCCTGTTCTACAGTTCCGCCTTCAGAATGATCCTCCCCGTGCCAGCACATACTTGTGTCATATTCTGAACCGGATGGGGATGGGGACCCAAACTTTTTTTTGGACCAAAACTGAGTTGATGCTTCCAGTGAATGCCTGAAGAAACAATTTCCCAAAGAGACAATGACTCATTAAACTCTGTTTGGGGGGGGTTAACTGTTAGATTTCCTCAATTTATACTTATCACTAGGCTGTTTTTTTCCTCCCATGGACATTACTTTGCTGATTTTGCATTTCACCAGTCAATCATGAAATTCCTTTTCACTTCTCAACCATCTGTTTTCATGTCACTTCTGCACAGATTCTTGCAGGGTCCTACCTGTATTGTCCCACTTTGATTCTTGCTCTTTAACCTGTTATTAATCCTCGAGCAGACCCTGCTTCTCACCTCGTGACAGGTTAATTTTTATAAGAGCCCTTTATAAGATTGTTTTAGGAATCCAGATGTGTTATTTTGACTAGAACACCAGTGCAAAGACCCAGTGATTAATTCAGAGAGCTCTAGTATATCTGGGAGGCACAACTTCCCATGGTGAAAGCTGTGTGGTTTCCTCCCTAGTGCATAACATTGATATGAGTGTGCCTGTATCTTTTCAGTTTCCATCGACTTCTTGATTAAAAAATCAGGTATATCGATATGCAGTTTCCTAGATAAGTTTTGTAACCCTTTTAAAAGATGGTGTTGCATCTTACCATTCTTTTGCTAGTGAAGTTAATTTTAGCATTAGATTGCACATTCGAGGAGTTCAATGATTTCATATTTAAGGTCCCTCAAAAGTTTTAAGTTAATATCATGTAGTTCTGGTGGATCATTTTTGGTTATTTAATCCATTCCACTGACAAATTAGATAAAAGAGTTCTTTACATTCATCGCTACTAAAGAAACGCCAGATTGCAATCACATTCTTAAGCTTCAACAAAATAAATAAATGACAACACGAATAATTCACGTATTTTTATCTTACTGGAAAGTGCCTTCCCTGAGTGGCCCATTTCTACTTCAATCATGCTTACTTAAACCAACCCACTGGCAGACTCTCTGCTTCTGATGTATTGGAAAATGTTTTTATTAGTGGTTTTTATGTCTTTAGCACGTTGTTTTTCAACATAACTTTTGGCTTCTTTTACTGGTTTTACATTTAACTTACTAAATTTATGATATTTCATCTTTTCCTCATAGATGCCTGAATCCCACGGTTGAAGCATTAGGTTTTTTCTAACAGCCTTCTTTACTCTGTTCTTCAACTAAGCAGACTTTTTGGTTGTGTGTGGTCTTTCAGCATCCTTTAAAATAGTAATATTTATTTATTTTGAACAGATTTATGATGTCTTTAAGTAGTGTTGCTTGTCTGCGAATATTTTACTCTTTTAACTGCACCTTCTCCTTCCCTCTGAACTGGCATCCTCATCTTTTTGTATAGCTGTTTTTAAAAGGTAAATGATGCAGTATAGCTCATCCCTACTCCTCTTGTAATAGTTTAAGTATAGCAGTGTAAAGAGTTAAGATCAGATGGTGAAAACTCCTCTGTGACTCACATTAGTGTAAACCTGATCTGTACAGTTTACCCTTCTGCTTCAGACCTGCGGACTAAGCTTGTGTAAATCAGATAAATGGATTTAAGGTGGTTCCTGGGCCTTCTGCGTTGGTCTAGCTAATTGTTTAAGATTGCATGCTTATTGCAGATGATGTGAACCTGTATGTTGACCAGGACTTGAAGAGTAAGAGTGATAAGTGTTACTGCTTTTTAAAAAGCCTATTCAACATCTACCATGACGAGACTGAAGTAGCCATGCAGATTTTTGCCCCCTGGTGAAAAGGTAAGCTAAGCCTTGTGAATTTGCCTGCGTGCGAGTGTGTGTGTCTGCACACAATCACTGAAAGCCTATTTACATTCAGCAAACAGCTGGCTAATTGATGGTTAGGCGTATCTGCCTCTGCCCCAGTTGGCAGCCTTGTGGTGTGTTCTTTGCGTTCCTTTTTAAAATCATAAATCACTTTTCCAAATTAAATCTCTCTTAAGGAAACAATTGAGAATCAAGGCTGTTGTGCCAGAAATCACACAATCCTTGGAGCTGATGCACATGCACATGCAAGAAATATTGTCCGCAGTTCAGTTGTGTCTGTCCTTGTTCTTGAGCATCACCTTCTGGAGAGGATTCAAAGCCCTTGTCGTACAGATGCCAAAGGCCCCTGTGGCAGAGAGTGAAGCAAAGCATGTTACAAACATTAGCAGGGCCAGAAGGAGGGTTAAGAGGAGTTTGCAGAGCAGGGATCCAGCACAGCAGCTACAGAAGCTCATGAGCTTATGGTGCTGCTTCTAGAGAGAAGGAAGCCAACAGGAAACAGACAGGAAAGGCCAAAAAATACAACTGTGCTGACTGGGAGGAAGCGGTTTGAAAAGCAAAAATACAGGTCTGCAAGGAACATGCCCAGTGGCCTCCATGACTTCAGAACTGCAGTGCAGAAATCACTGACTTGGCTAAACCCTTTATCCCTGGTGAGTTCAAACACACATGGCTTCTTTGTAAGCCGAGCAGATCTGAGCAGGAGCAAAGAGCAGTTATGGTGCAATCATTTTTCAGAAAATAGAAAGAGTGCTGGTGTGTATGCTGCTATTGTTATTCAGCTTTTTTGACCTGAGACTTAGGAAGGCATAAAATGTGACAGAGAAAATGAAAGAAGGGGTAAACCAGTGCTGCTACTTTATTTACTCCCACAGTGCTACATCAGTTTATACCACCTACAGGGCTTTGCTTTGGGCTGGCTTTCTCCTACTCTGGATCACCATCTATGCCAGCATAAAGTGAGGGAAGCTGTCTCTTTTAGCTGAAGGATTACACTTTATTCTTCAAATCCTATCTGGGATTTTCACTGCTGGAGGATGGGGACAGACTTCCTTGAAACCTCTTTGCTTGCTCCACCAACAAAACCCCTGTGCTCTCAGGGCTGTGCTACTCTCAAGGCGGCGTGTACCCTTGTCTGGGATCCCTCCCTGGAGTGTGTTAGGGCAGCATGGGAGTAGGAGGGGGAATGGCAATGTCATGTGGTGCTGGTGCCCACCAGCATGAGATCCAACGATGCCCTTCTGCACTGCCTGATGGTATATCAACATGTCCAAGATCACTACCATTGCATGGTGAATCATTGCTTTTACAGGTAAGGGCCGAGGACCCAATGATAACTGACATTATCCTTGTCCAAAATCACACCTGACATCCTCAGGTTGCTCTGGGCTTTGCAGACAGTTCCAGCTATGCGTCAGTGCTGGTTTCTGACAGTGTTCCTGCTCTGCAAGGTGCTGTTTTCACCCAGGTGCTGGATGGGAATGGATGCACAACCTCTGGGCTCTGGTGGTGACACTTCACGGTGACCTATCTGCAAAACCTGACCTCTTGAACACGGGGATCAGCTCATGAGGCATCTAAGACCCTCAACAGAGGACCCCAAGGGAAGAGAGTTGACTTACAGCTAGAGCAGAAACACACGTTTGAACTCCATCTGTTGTACTTGGTTGACATGTTCTTTGGAAAATGACATGGTGTCAGTTTCCTTGTCTGTGGAGAAGGCAGTATTCACCACCTGCTTCACATGATTCTTAGGTATTTGTTAAATGTCTTGTTACCCAGGTTTTGTTATCTATAAGATCTCTTTTTCTGGCCTGGTTGCTTGATTGGAGGCAGTTAACTATGGGATTGGGTGGGAATTAACACTACAGTTACTAACTGAGGGGTTAATAGGGCTGAGGCTTCCAGCTGCTCCACACATCTCCCAGTGATACAGAAGGATACCCTGGGAGAGCCGGCACATGTGGTTTTGCTTGTGCATGCTACCAAGTAAAATAAAATACAAGCCAGCTCAACAACATCCTTAAAAAGTTCTGGTTGCTGAGTGTGTTTTACTATCAGAACATTAAACTTAATATCTTATTTGTAGCTGGGAATGGAAAGCCCCTCACTGCCGTACGGGCAAAGCCCTGGCTGGTGAATCACAGCAAAGAGAATCGCTGATGCCTCATCCCTGCTACTTCCAGGCCCAGCACTTGTTGTCTCTGCATCCACCCATCTCCTTCGTCCTGGGCTCCCCTCTGCTGACTTTCTGTGCTGGAAGCTGGGGCAGGGTTGGCTGAGTGAGATCTTCCACTGGAGAGAAGAAAAGCCAAAGGCAGGGTCCTACTCACCAGGCTATCCTACAGGAAGGGAACGCTATCCTGGGGTAAAGACTGAGAAATCCTCGGGGTCTGAGCTCCTCATGCTGAACAAAGGCGGCTGGAGAGGCACAAACAGAGAATGGAGATACTCGCCTTCTTTCCCTGCGCAACAGCTACCACTGGAGTCTTGTGTTCAGTCCTCAGTTTAGAGCAGAAATGGACTTGGAATGATCAGGCTCAGGGAGATCCATCCAGGCAGTTTACCAGAGAGGATGGTGTGGCTTGTTCACTGTCTGTGGACCTATGCATTTGCTCATTAAGTGCTCTGCAATCAGCAGCCATGAGAAAAACAAGACCCAGAGCTGCTGGAGCTGGGAACAGGACCAACCGGGAGCAGGCACAAAGCACACCTTTTTATAGAGAGAGGAACTTCATGTCTTTAACTAATGATTTGGGTTTTGGACCTAGAATTTTGGAAAAACACTTTGATTTAAGCTCAGTCATTGCCCACGGAGCAGGAAGGACCTCAGGGCAGTTGGAGTACCCAGGAGGTTGTAAATGATGCTCAAAATCTCCAGCCTCACCTCATCTTGGAGGAGAAAAGCACACCCCGGGCAATATCTGCTGGTCCTGTGGCACTGGTGATGTACTGGGAGCCAGCCACCCAGAACCATCACGTGAGGACACAAAGGTGCAGGGTTTTTTCTCCAGCTTAGATATAGTCACGCTATGGCTCTAGGTCCTCAGGGAAATTTCTGTCACTTATCCTGGGATTAACTGAGTTGCTAATGATTTGGGAACTGCTGGCTAATCTTTGGCAGTGTGAGAGAGGGAGGCAGCAGAGACCACTGAAGCCAACATCAGCAGAGCCTGCTGAGACCCAGCTACCTGCCCAACCTACCCTCTCCCTCACCATTTCTGAGATGGCAGCTCATGACCTTCAGTAGCATGCTCAGCACCCCTGGTAAAAGCGTTTTCACATGCGTGAGGACAGCACAGTCCAATTTTCCAGCACCAGCAGCCAGATCCCTGTTTAATGACAGGCACGTGTCGGGGTGGTGGCTCACAGCCCGCAGGCACTCTGGCTCCTGAGGACTGCCCCACTGCTGGACTCCTTGCACTGAGAGTTACGATTTGTCTCTTCTAATGCCAAGATACTTCAGCCCACGGGTTGCTCTCAGCCATCTTGGTGTTAGTCCATCAATCAGAGAGCTTTAAGGTAAGAAGACATTAAAATCATGTTCTTTCTTGCAACTCAGCTGCTAACTGCAGGGCTGGCAGGCTGGGGAGTAGGTCCTAAGGGAGGGCCCCAGCTGGCCAGGGTTCAGGACCTTTCTCCACAAGAGTGTGGGACCCTGGGCAAACCCTGTTCATGTCTTGCTTCTCCATCTGTGAAAGTCACAGTAATTTCCTGCCATTGGATTTCAGTAGTGGCTGGCTTGTAGGGAGAACAAAATCTGGTGGCTTTGCATCGAAACTTCTTCTCCCACAAGACAAGCTTTGGGGACAAAGCCTTCACAGTTCCCAAAGCACTGTCCATGAACAGAGGCCTCCACAGCCCCTCAAGTTCTTCCTCCTTGTCTGCAAGGCATGAAATAGAAATGACTTTGTTTACTTGCCGTGTTTAACTCTCGTTCCCCCCTTTAGCTTCCTGCTTGTTCAGACTGTTCCCTCTTTATCTTCCCAGACAATCTCCGTTGCCTTTGTTTGGCTTCCAGAAAATCCCTGTTCTAACTGGGCAGGAGGAAAAGGGAATTCAATGGCTTCCTCTCACCAAGGAGGAGTTTTGAGAAGGCAAAGCCCAGAGCAATGCAGCATGTGTTACTCATGCCACAAGCCACGTGAGTGGGCAGTGTTCAAACCTACCTGCACTATCACAGAGATTGCTGCCTTGGGCGGGAGGGGAAGAGCAATCAGGCACATTAAAGACAGCCTTGACAGCATGTAAAAAAAAAATGTGTGCACGTATTTTTTAGAAGAAAAACAATTTCTTTGTCAGTTCTGAGTGCGAGAAGCCCAGAGACAGATGCGCAAGTCACAGCAAAGCTTCCCACCCAAAGTGCCTCACCCACTCCCCACCACACCAGCCATCGCACTGAACACTGCACCAGGGACTCATTACCTCCCTAGTGGACATTCTCGAGTGCCTGGGATCTGTCCTGAGGGCTGGCACACTATTAATTTATTGGAGTGAATAATTTATCAGAGCTCTTAGGCCATTCTGCCCCGGGGCAATGGAGTCTCTCACAAACAGTTCCTGGGCATGGTTGGGAGTTACCCCAGACCAGGCACCTCTCCCAGGAGCATTCTGGATGCAGTCACCTCACTGCAAGGGGACACTCCCAGGCATGAGTCCTTTTCTGATACTACATGGTCTCAGTGTCCGTGTTTGTTCCTTGCTTGCATCTTATTTCTCCTTTAAATCATGGGCTCTTCTTGCCTCTGATTCCTACAACCCATGCTCTTTGTCTAAACTCTCCAGAGACAGACCATCCTACTCCTTCAGCTCTCCTTGTAGGACCATGTTGTCCCCCCGTACACCCAACACATCATCCCGTGATCCATGAAAAGAGCTGAGTCAATGGTGCGAGTAGGTGCCAGGACTTCTCTGTTGGAGGCGAATGGGGCAGGATCCATGAGGCTTGCCTTGCTGGAGGGTTGGTAGGCGTCTGTGGGGGCAGGAAGATATGCAGGGGTGTTTTGACATTGTAATTACTTTTCTATTTTCCTCCTAATTGCCTCCACGTGCCCAATGATTTTGTGAGGCATTCATTAACACTGTGTTCAAATTCAAATAAACAGTCATCTCCATTTGTCCCTCCCTGGACCCCTACATCTTTTTCTGCATGAAAACCTGACAGGCAAGAAGAATGCAAGTCCTTTGCTCTGGGCGAGGTGGTGATGTCTGAAGGCATGGCTTTGGCTCAACTGTTAGCCTAAAGGAAAGAAATAATGATAGAATTTATCAGAGTAAAATGTGTTGAAGGATGTGAAGTGAGATACTTTGCAATACAGAAGCAAATCGGGGCAAAATTACCATCTTAATTGTATTAATGTTGCCAATTAGAGACAGAGCCCATGTTGCTCAGCAGGAGCATTCTGGGATAGAAGGGAAGACAAATTATCTGCAAACTCCTTATTTTGTCTTTGTGAATTACCACCCCAAGGTACTTAATTGAATCTCTAGTCCTGATCAGTGAACATTGTTCAGGGAGTGAATTAAGAAAAGGCCCCATAGGCCTGCTCTATTTTGTCCCAATTAACAGAAACACTAGATTTTTTTATTTTTTTTTTTTAAATCGTTACATTGCTAGGAGTTAAATTGAGAAAGGGAAGCTATGTCTAAATAATTTAATTTCTACACAGAGCAGAGCTGGACAAGTGTATTGAATGTATTCACGGCAGCCTGCAGGTTGTACCACCCCTCCGAGCACCACTAAAATGGGAAAAAGGAGTTGGGAGCCCCGTTCAGAGCAAGGATCCCCTCGATATCTCTCCTGATCACCCTCCCATGGGTGGCACCCTGCTGTCTCCCCGTGTGGAATGGAAATTATAGGGAGAAAATATCGTCACTTGTGTAGGACAGCATGAAGCAGGATGGGGCACCCCAGAACAAGGGTGTTATGTTACTGCCAACAAAGTTATTATGGGAGTGGAAATGCTGCCCTTGGCCAAAATTATTGTGAGAGTGGAAATGCTGCCCTTGGCTGAGCTGTGGATTGTGTTGCTGGCGGTGTATAGAGTATTTTATGCATCAAAATAAAAAAAAAGGGATGCAACAGTCCATTGCTCTGAGTCAGTATCAGGGATAAGCACCTGCCTGAGCCAGTTTGTGGATGTGCACCCAATGTCCTGTATTCTTCTGGGTCTCCTTGCATGTTAATTTTAGGCAGTGTTTAGTCCAGTGTGATGTATTTAGAGAAAATTTCCAAAATTGCAGTCTACATTGATCAGTTCTTTTGATTTTATTGCACAGCTTATACTTTCTGTATTTCCAGGATGAATACATTTTAAAGTTTTTGAGACTGTTCTGTTATTTAGTAAAGAAAGGAGGCAGCCACAGGGGAATTTTCCTTCATGGTACTGGATTGGACCTCAGGTCACTGAAACGCTTAAAGTTTATTGAGGTTTCTTTCTGCTGGAGTAAAATGCAAAGTTTTGACTATTCCAAGCCATATTACTCAGAATTAGCCCATTCATGTATAACTTCAAAATTATAATACTTGGAGAGAAAAAAACAAAAATAATCAAAAAACCCAGATGTAAAAGATTTACAGAGCCTAATTCCCTGAATTTTTCTTTGAGAAGGTGTTTGGTTCTGATTATGATTACACATCCTTGAAAAGTGAAGAGGGGGAATGTGGGATTAAAAAGAACTAACGGTTCTGATGTGGGCTTGTTTTTATTATGGGGAATTCCTCTTTTCACCCACAGGTTCTCAAGTCCCTCTAGGAAAGAGCTTCACATCTGCCAGAGCTGCCAGGGTCAGTAGAAAGCCTGGCCCCCGCTTGGCTGGGAGAGGCCATTCCTCAGGAGAGAGAAAAGGGATTTACTCCTGTACAAGGATCATTTCGACTCCCGCTCCTTCCATTCTCTTCTGTGTCCTTGCGTGCTTTGTGCATTACAAGTGTCAGTTTTAGGAGCAAGGATCATTCGTCTGAGTACAGTATCCAGCACGTCACGGTCTGAGCCAGGTCCTGACGGTTCATTTATAGTAATAATAATGAAGTATTCAACAGCTTCTTATTGAATGCCAAGGAATAAGTGACCTACGGGAGAACTCTGAAGGGGATTCCTAGAAAGGAAGGAGATGATCCGCTGGAGCTGAGCTCTTTTAGCCTGGCTGCAGGCATGTCTCTGAACTCTGCTGAGGAAAAGGAGGCTGTGTAAACAGGCAAGAGGGGGAGTCATTTAAGTCAAAATAAATGCCGTGAAATTCTTTCCATTGTATCTCATTGAATACAGAAGCTTGGATGATGAAGCCATGAATTCCAGAGCAGGGGCACCTGGAACAGGGCCTGTGAGGAAGGGGAAAAAATATTGTAAAACATAATGATCAAACAGTAGGGGAGAGCAAGGACCATGAAAACATCAAAAGTTATGGCAATTGTTTTGGATGAGAATGTTTTTAAGAGTCCCTGTTTATGTTGGACAGGAGAGTTTGCTTTGAACAATGGATGAACTTTTGCAAAGCAGGCAAAATCCACTCTACTCACTATTAGTAGTTTCTTTTTCTTTTCTTGAGAAAATATATGCATATGTTTATAAAAACAGTGAAAAATAAAAAGGTGTCTTATTGTTTTGCTGTCTGCTCTGGGTCTTCCTCTCATACTGTCCATGTTGAACTGTTAGAGAGAGAACTGGACAAGATGGAGGGGTAATTTGCCCTGGAAATGCCTGTGCATTTGATGTGTGGCCAGATTAATTTGGTTCGTGTATCTCCAGGTTCCGACACAGACACAAACCAATGTAACTGGGGTCCAGACACCAGGGCTTTCTGCCTGTGCCACCAAGTTCACCTAAGGCATGCTTTGGGTACCTCATCCATCTATGGGTATCCATCCATCCATCCATCCATCCATCCATCCATCCATCCATCCATCCTTCCATCCTTCCATCCATCCCATCCATCGGTACCCCAATGAGTACCCATTGGGGTACCCATGAATGACTAAACTTTATGGGAGTTTAAGCCCCATTTTTATGCTTTTTACTTTTAATGTTATGAAGGCGCACAGGATACTTCAGAGTTATATTTGTGTATTACAAGATATTGGCACATTGAAATTCAGCCTTGTGAGTCAGAAATATGGATACTGACGGTTAAGCTGGAAGAGACAAGCATCACTACACCAACATCCTGGCTCTTGCTCTGGCCAGGTTTCTGGCTGGTTCTCTTTTTTTCTCTGAAAGGCATCTGCAGCCCCCATTCCATAAGGATGGGCTTTCACAACATGGACTGGGGAATCCTCTCACTCCAAGCCTGCACTTATATCTTTCTGTGTGCTTTTGGCTTTGCAAACTGGTCTTGTCCATCCCGCTTCACAGAGAATGGCCATTGCCACTGGGCTGTTGAAAGTCAGGTGTCCAAGTCCTAGACAGAAGAGCACAGAGGGCCACTGTTGCAACAAGACAGGAGATATTCTTTCTCCCCCTTTACAGATTAATTCATACTGCACTGAGCAGCACAATTTACATCTGCCTGTAGCAGATCCATGGCTTGAATCTGGATGCCCATGGGGCACAGATGCAATGCTGTTGGTAGTGTTGGTTTCAGCAGCTGGTCTCAGTAGGACAACCAGGGAAGCTGGTTTCAGCAGGACAATCAGCTTCTGATTTTAGTTTTGCTGGTAGTGTGTCTCAGGTATCAGGAGCTGGAGAGTAACCAGAGCTCTGAGAGCATGTGAGACCAGTCTGGTGGTGTCACAAAAATGCCATGACTGGCCCAGCAGCAGGATTCCTGCAGACAAGGAAGGCTGGGCAGGTTCCTGTAAACACAGAGCTTGGCTGACTTCCACAGGAGCTTCCCAAGTTCTTCCCTGCTTAGCAGGGCTCTCACAGTACACACTCAAACTGCTTTGATCCTGAGCAGGACCATGCGTGGCATCTTTTGCTTTTCCCTGTCAAAGAGAGAAGCCATGAGAGGCTCCATCAGCTAGGAAGCATTCTCTAGGAGCCGCTAAATGTGGGATGTTTGCAGCAGCATCCAGCAAAGGCAACCTCGCAATCTCCAGAACAGACCACGCAGAAATTTGTGACACATCAAACAGAAACACAGCAACGCCGTGCTGTGCTGCAGTGTGTGCAGTCCCTGAACTGTACCTGGCTGTGACACCCTTCATGGAAAAACACCCTCCCCTTCACCTCTGCGAGGACCTCATCACCTCCCTGCCCCAGCTCAAACGCTGTGGGTGACTGTGGCAGCTTGGTGGCCCTGCAGGACATGGCCTGTTTAAGATGGCATTCCCTTGTGGCCCCTGGACAATGGCTAGCTGTTGCTGGAGTGCCCCATACATTCCAGGATGCATTGGGCCTCACAAGTTAAATATTTAGTCTTTCCTGAATCCAAATACTTCCCGAGCTCCTGGTTTTGTTGTTTTCATACGTACAGCTTTGTTTCGCTTGATTAGAGCGGTGGGGTTTGTAGATAGGGACTCTATTCTTGGCAGAAAGTGGAGTATTATTAACATTCCTTATCGTGGGAGTGTATATTATTGTGTGACATTGCACAGAGTAACCTTAAAATAAAAGCCCTCCTCTGCCATTCTGGGCATTGTTTTGACTGCCAGCCACCTCCACAGCACTCTGAGCACAGACACCGATCCCCGGGTTATCGTCTGGGATTTCCACTCCTTTCCTAAATCTGTGCCATTCACTCACAAAAGGAGGCATCGTTCAGCAGATGTCTGGTGGCAAAGCAGCAGGGTGTGATTTGGAGCCTGGGTTCTGATGAAGCAGGGGTTAAAGGCGGTTTGGCTGCCTCCTCCAGCTGCAGGCTTGTTCAGGGAAAGGGGTATAAATGAAGAGCTTTGGAAAGAGATAAACAGTTTGCATATGACTTCAGAGAGCGCATCATCCGGAGTGTCTCCTAATCCCTGTGTCACCTTTCTGACACTCGTTAACATTTTCCCTGACCAGGGGCATTGTCAAGGAGAGGGCACGATGCTTGCAGGCTTCTCTGGAAAATCTGCAGTTGTCTCTGCGGAGTCCTCCATCCAGCTTAGCGAAAATATTCATGCAGGAAGGATGGAGCAGGACATACAGTTTTCAGGTTTCTTCCTTGAGTTTTGGTACAATCCATAAATTATAAGGTTCACATTAAAAAAAAAATAAATTTGTCTTTTTCTGTCACAAAGTAACTGTGATTCAGCCCTCTGGTCTACCCTGTTGGATAATTTTCTGCAAGTAAAAAACCAGCAGCACAGACAACAAACAGATCATACAGCTATCCCATGCTTAATTAAGGCTATTTAAATGCTAACTTTATTAAACAAGAGTGATTTCTCTTTCTGTCTCCTTTTTGTGAAAAACAGAAGAAAATTAAATGTGTTAATAGAGGAACTGTGAGTACGAATGTGCCAGCAGCAGCATTGGCTCAGCCATGTTAGAAGCGTGCAGGAGTTTCTCTTACTGTTTTTCTGGGTCAGCATGCAGTTTGATAGATTGCTATTTATACTGTAAATTGAGTGGCCCAAAATATGCAGAAAGTGCAACCCAGCTGTGTCAGTGCTGTTGGAGGTGTCTTGCTGCTTGTCCAGTCTTAATGCTGCCCTTCAACAGGCTTTGCGTTCAATGAATGTGCAACTTAGCTGGCAACGTTTCTACTCCAATTCTGTCTTACCTCACACTGACAAGCTAATTACAATACACGGTAGTAAAATATCTCAGTTGCACTGTCACGGGTCTCATCAGCCTCCGTTTTGCCTGGAATTGAGAATTTGGAGTGTTGCCTCTTTTGAACGGTGGAGGAATGGAGCCAAGAGCAGTCTGCAGCAGAAGACACTGAAGAAAGCTGATCACCATCCTCAGATCCATCCTTTTTTGTTGGGCTGCTGTTTCTTAGTAAGGAATAAGATGTTCTCTATTGCAGGTGGATTTTCTAGGAGAAGAAGCCTTCTCCAGACCTCAAACCCAGCCCAAGGGAAGTTTTTCCTTTGGTTATTTTCAGAGAAGCTGGTTGAAAATGGATAAACATTGAACCTGTTGAATGTCTCATTGGAGAAATAATAACCTAATAGTTGAAGCGTTTCAGATTTTCACAGATTTTTAGCTGATTAATCAATATATACAACTTTTTTTTCTTTTTTTCTCTGAATAGTTTTACAAGAGTTTCCAATAGCTCTAGCCATCCTTTCCTAGATCATCAAGAATGCAGGTGTTGTACAGCAACCAAAGAGCAGAGAAATTGCATTGTTATGTGCGGATCACTGACACAAAGTATGATAGATAGGTAGGTAAAGGAGCATCTTTCAGCCTGTGTGCTGGGAATGTGGTTGAAATGGCTTTGAAAGAGTGTGAAGATTGTTGTGTATAAGCCCAAAAACCTAAAAACCGATCCTTGGTATAGCAGCTGGTGCAACTTGCTGCCAGATCTACGGAAGGAGAAGGCAGGCTCTGGGGAGGCAGGTAAAGGCTTCAAGGCAGCACTAGAGAGAGCTCTCAGGAACCTCTGTGGTGGGTAGGTTGCTCCCCAGGAGCCATTGCAGGCCCTGGAACAAGAGAGGTCCATCTCAGTCTGGCCAGCAGCAGATATTAGGAGCAATAGCATTGAAGCACACACACTGTCAGCAGTCTCCCTGCAAGGCTCCTGAACCCTATCTCCAAACAGAGAAGTCCATGCTGGCCAACCTGATTGCCAGGCTGAAACACAAGGTAGACAACGACACCTGAAGGCAGCAGGCTCCAGTGCCTTGCAATCTTGGCAATGTTTTCACTTAGTCATCAGAGTGTGTTTACAAGTCTCTCCCACTATTCTCTTCCTGCCAGCAGCTGACAAGCACGTCTAGTTAAGCTTAACAGAAGTACGTTTAATAATTAGCAGAGCTCAGGAAGACCTTGCTCGCAGCTCTGTTGCGTGTGGAGGTGTTAATAAGAGCACATGAGGAATGAGAAATGTTTGGCACTTGCACCAGCTGGAGGATGCTTCCACCCTCATTCCAGGAGCAGCGTCTCTCAGTGGCTCCAGGCTGATGTCATCAGCGCCTGGAGGCTCCTCTTGGTCTCCACCATCTGCCTTTCCACTCCCGGGAGTGAGGGACACTGTGTATGGCAAAACAGGCTCCAGTGTGTGGAGGGGACAGCCCACCTCAGCCCTGGAGCTTCTGCCCTGCTCGCGCTGGCTCAGCCTCACCTGCTCTCTGCAGGCAGGAACAGGCAGCCTCCAACCACGTCCCAGCATGGGTTACCCACTGCCCTGCTCCTGTCGAAGCTTTCCCAGCAGGCGCCATCTCCTCATTTGCACAGGCGTGTGTGACAATTTGAGCAGGGCTGCCCTCAGCCTGTCCTCCCCACCTCTGCCTTGCTCCCCACCTCACGGTTGCTGCTGGCTGTAAGAGCTCAAGCCTTCCTCTCTCCCTCCGCTCTCCCCCTCCTCAATCCCGCTCACTCAGCCCCCTGGAAATCTCCCTCACCAGGTTGTCTTCACGAGCTCTGTAGTTCTGGGTTGCAGCTCTCAGTGCTGTTATCTACTGTCAATCTATCTCCTTGCTCATTTTCACCTCAGCTTCATCTGTTCTCCATTTCAATCCATCCATAACCTTCCTTATTTCTAGACCGTTCCAGACTAGCTCCTTTTGTTTATGTACATTTGCTGCCAACCTTCAGTCTCCTTCACACTTCCCTTTGCTTTGCTTTTATTGCCTTTTATGATGTTTATGCTACATCAAGGCCCTTTCCCTTTTTATTCCCTTCCTGCCCCTGGATAATTATTCTTCCATCCATGGCTTTTACTGCCTGCCTTTATCATGGATGTTTCTGTGGGTGACAGGAGTGTCTGGAGCACGTAACCTCTGTCTGCAAGCTGATAGGCAGCTCGGCAGTGGGTCAGGACTAAATATGCTTTGGTGATGGACTCTGACCATTACCTGCTGGACCTTCCCTGTGTAGACCCTGAAACCTCTTACTTGCTATATCCTTCCTGACTTGGCTTCCTTCGAAAGCCAACGACTCCCACCTTCAGGTGCCTTCTTGTCTGTCACAGTCATGGTCTGGGAGAGGTGACAATATCCCCTGACATTCCTGTAGTCTCATGTTCAGGGGAAAGGAGAATGCCAGTCCTTTGCATCCAGCAGAGGCACAAGGTTCTTCTGTGCATGGCAAATGGCAACCTGTATGGGAATATGCTGATCTCTCATGGCCTGTATGAGACAGCCTGTCTGTAGAGCTCAGACAGCATCGACCCATATCTGGAGGTCTCTGATTCAGTCCATGGGTAATTTAAATGTTTGCTTCTGTCCACTCACCCTGGAAATGGGGTAGTGGCTGATCCATGGTCCCACAGAGATGGTTAGCGGAGGGGAGGGCTGCTCTGTTTAACACCTCATGACCCAACCACCCCCCCAGCTCCCTCACAAAAATCAGAAATGAGGAGATACCATCACCACCACCAATTAATTAGTTGATGTGCTTCTAACCTCAAAGTCTTGTTAATTTCCAGAAGAATTTAGCCTGAGGAAACACTGTGTCTAGCTAATATAGGAAGTCTGGTTTTGTCCCTCCGGGAAGGGTGGCCAAGCAATGGACTTGTCTAAGTGAAGATGAGTTGGAGAAGGTACAGGACAGGGTACTCTGCTCAGAGGGCGCATGTCTATGTGGTCAGATCAGAGCAGCTCCACTCCCCAGCTGCAGCAGCTCTGGAGGTGAAAGAGGGAAATGATCTTGGCAGGACAAGGTGGACTGGGAAGAGAAGTCCAGGCATGCCACCATGAAAAGCTCTCAGCACAAAGATGAAGTAGGCCCTGAGGCAGGATGTGTTGAGAAACCATCCCTGCGCAGATATCAGGACAGGGAAGAGAATCTGCCAGGGCAAAAGTGAAGAGTTTCTCAGGTTAGAGCACGTAAGTGGTCACAGAGGTGCTGGGGAAGTGAGACCATATTGCATCCTGCCAGGATGTCACCACCCAGAAAGTAACCAACCACCTTCTCATAAGAAACGTCTCTGTCTGCTTCCCTGCTTCCAGGCCTTGCCACAAAAGCATGAACACCACGCTCTGACATCCAGACTATTTCATTTGGTCTTGCACCAGCCCCCCTTCCCATTTCAGTATCTCTGGTTTCTTTTCCCTTTCCTTGCTGAAGTGATGAAATTCCACCGCGGTGCATCTAAAGCACCTTCATTCCCACACCATTCTTGCTGTTGTTTATTTTTCCTTCTTATCAAGAAAATCCCATTTTTCCTAATGATGCTAAACCCTGTATGATGACTTCAGCTTAGTACACAGCTCCGGTGTCCTGGGGAGCCGTGCCAGCACCGGGCTGATTTGGAGGACTTTCTGCTCCAGCTGACCTGCGGCATAAAGGACCATACAGAGATCTTGTTCTTATGGCTTGTGGTCCTTATGGTTCTTGTGCTATAATCTGCCCTTTTTCCCTGGATATTTTGGTCAGGACATGCAGAGAGAGCTCCTTTGGAAAGAACAGCAAAAGCAAAAACCTCCGAGCAGGTGACAGCACTAACACATAAATTTTCAACAATTTAGGAGACTCAGGGAGAACACAGAGGGATTTAGAGAAGGAAGGGAAATGAGTGGTGAGGCGTGGGGCCAAGGGTCTGGATTTATTGCTAGATCAGCTGAGGAGCATGGGGATGGATGTACTGAAAAAAGGGAGGACAAGTCCTCAGGGGTTCCCCTGGGGCAAACACTGAGGGGGTGGGTGTGTAGCTTTTCCTTTTTTTTTTTTCTCTATTCCTTTGGTTCTGATGGCTACAGGGCATCTGGACTTTATCCCCTTAGCACAGCCGGTGGTGCCTGATGGCAGGGTGGCGTCTGCTGTACCACGTCCAAGGCGAGGTGGGCTGTGCGGCTGCACCAGGACAAGGGGTCAGCCTGAGAAACAGCTCTGTCTTCTGAGTGAGCAAAGGAAAACATCTGACAGCCTTGCCCTGGGTCTACACAAGGCTGTGAGGGCCCCATAGTGGTGGCCCCAGCCCCAGGGGGAGCTGAGGGAGCCTAAAAGCTGTTAACCCCTCATTCTGCTGCAGTGGCATGATACAGGGTACAGTCAGGAGAACCTCTCAGCTCCTCCCCACATGCTTCCCCCATCCAGAGGGTAACAGCCAAACCTTTGTTTTTCTTTCTCTCTCATGTTTAAGCTCTTTTTCTTGCAGCCGCTGGAGTAATTTAATTAAATTATAATGCCGTGGAGCTGGCTCCTCTCCAAGGGCAAGGAGCAACAGCTTGCCACCTCGAGGGCAGGCAGGCTCCCGGGGAGCCAGTCTCACAGCACCAATAACACATTGCACTTGAATCATAAGTCTCCTGATGACGGGTTTAAACGAAACCCCATCCTGCATGAGCACCCTGCTGCAGAGCAGCCCCAGAGGCAGCCCTCTGCACAGGGCCCTGGCACCCTGGCGTCCTCAGGCACCGCGGGGGCCCAAGGCAGTCTTGCCCGAGGTGATGCTGAGCTCTCTGGAGATGTGCTGAGCTCCCTCCTGTGTCTGTCTCCAGACAGTAACCAGCAAACTCCACCTCAGCTGCAGGGCGGCTTCTGCTACAGGAGTGGAGCCAGTGCGCAGGGCTGTGCTTGGGCAGCCTGGGGGACCCCAGCAGCGTCTGCTCCTGCTAGAGAGATGAGGGAAATGGGGGTGTTTCTTTGGCCTCAGCAGGCTGGGACAGAGACAGAAAAACTGAGCAACAAATCCTGGAGCAGAAAAGAGTCCCTCTGCCCTGCCAGCAAAGTGCAATCTTGCCTTTGCATCCCTTCTTCCCTCTCCTCCCCTCTCAGCATCTCCAGACAGCAGACACATTTCTCTAAAGACAGGGAGAAATCACCGTCCTTGTCCTATCTCCAGGCTCTGACATTCCCCATGCCCCTTCCAGAGCACCCACCCCTCTCTTGGACAAAGCTTTGGGCCCCTCACTGCAAG
>VXBO01008387.1:0-34370 GCA_013400135.1 Rhinoptilus africanus
AGTCTGGAGCTTAAAAATCAGTTTAAAAATACTGGATAGTATATTTTTTTGCTACACGTAGCTTCAGTCCGCTTTGAAGAAAATTGGATTGGTTACACAAGTCTTTATGTAAGGTACAAACAGAGCCTAAGGTTTTGAGTGCCCAAGAATGCTCTTTTCAAGTAGGTTAACAGGCACATAAACATCATGTAATGGCGTAAGGACTCCCCAGACCATCTTCAGGACAAATATATTTTGTATAAGCAGCTGTTTTCATGCAACCTCAGCTAGCGTTGTGCTGCTCTTTACAGGATTGGATGAGTGGTGTTGTCTTTGGCTGTGTGGGCTTAAATGTGTTTCTAATGTGTGTGTCAAATAATTACCTGTTAAACAGACTGCCAATCTGGCTGAAGCCAATGCTTCCGAAGAAGATAAAATAAAAGCTATGATGACACAGTCTGGCCATGAATATGATCCAATCAAGTAAGTGTTGATAATGTCAAATCCGATCTTTGAAGATTATGAAGAAATTGTAGAGATGTTTGTTTTAACAAGAGACACACATGTATACCTTTTTCTTTTTTCCACCCAAAACTTTTAGTTACATGAAGAAGCCCTTGGGTCCACCTCCACCATCATACACATGCTTTCGTTGCGGAAAACCTGGCCACTATATAAAGAATTGCCCAACAAATGGGGTAAGATTATGGGGGAATTCTGGTGTTACTTGGCAGTTACTTAACCAATACAGGAATGTTTATATTAAGAATTGTTTCCCTTGGGGTGAAATACAGAGGTTATATGGCAGTGTTGCAAAGCCCTTCAAATTCAAGGGAAACCTGGAATTATAAACGTAAAATTTTCTTTTTTCTAGGTCATAGGCATTAAACATGTCTATAGATCTTTCTCTGTGAACTTTTGTGTATATTTTGATAGATTTCAATATTGGCAATTTTTCTCTTTTAAACTCTTTTTTTATGACAGTTCATGATTTTTAGCATTTTATATAAAAAGATGATGTTTCTGTTGACCCAGTCTATTGAATATTTGCATGTTTTAATTACCCAAGTCTCTGGTTGAGTATTTTTACTATTTAACATTAGTCACTGAATATACATGCATGAGGTATGAATTCAACCTTCATAGATAGATGGTGAATATGAGTTTCTCCAGTGAGTGATTTGGAGCACTGAATTAAGCTCTCGCTCTGAACTGAGCTTTGGAGGAGGAATGAGTTTGTGTCTAGTCTCTGAGTGGATGGTGAGCTAAGGGATATTTCACCCTTAGGGAACCTGAAGTGAAGCTAAAGAATGTCTGTTGAGTTCAAAACACTGTTGAGTCCAAAACAGCTTTTGGAACATCCTGGCATTATTTTTTTAGGGAAATTTTAGTCAAGCAAACCAAGCAGTCCTTACAGTAGGTAAAAGTAGAGGATTAAAGGCTTTTGCTGCTTAAAATAATCATTGAAATCTCATTTTAAGTGTGGGTTTTAAAATAAGATATGTCTGTGTTTCTTTAACAGGACAAAAATTTCGAGTCTGTTCCCAGAATTAAAAAGAGCACAGGAATTCCAAGGAGTTTCATGACAGAGGTTAAAGATCCCCATACAAAGGGTGCTATGCTGACAAACACTGGAAAATATGCAATACCAACTATTGATGCGTAAGTATGGAATTAATCAGACTGACCAAAAAGTGAACAAGGGAAACCACGTGTAAATGCCTGAGTAGCAGTGCAACAAGTTGATCAGCATCTGTAATTAAAGGAGAGAAAGCATTATCATCGTATCTTAACCTTAAAATCTGTGATGTTTTCTAATGTTAAAATAGGCTGGTCCTATTGTTCATACCCTTGGAAATTGATTAAATTGGTGGTATGCTAAGAATCTGTATTTCTGCAAGACATTTCAGTAGCATTTGTAGTTGGAGTCAATTCTTTTTGAAAGCTCATTTTGCTTCTATTTTATGTTTCAAAAGCTTCTTGCAAAATTGAACAAATAACGGTTGGACTGAGATTTTTATCAAATCTCATACGTGAAACAAACTGTATTTTTCCTGTTGCAATTGACTAAGAAAGTACTACTGTGTGCTGAGAACAGTGGCTGTTTTAAAGTGTACTTGGTAGCACTTCTGTTTTTCTGTCATGGATCTCCTTTTGTAGAAGCTGTAACATAGACTTCTTTCATTTATAAAATGTAATTACCCAGAGACTAGCTTCATCCTGAGCCTGCAGTTTACATTACCCCTTTGGCAAAGGAGAGATGGGATTCATTTCACCTGTTTTCTAGTTGTCAAAAAAATATTTTCCTAGTCTGAGCTAATTTCTTAGTTGATCCAGTGAATGTGAGGGTTCTGCAGAAGGCAAGTTGTTCTCCCCTCCCTCTTGTACTGTTATGCCTGAAGAAGAGTAGTTTAAACTAAATGCTGATGCTTTAGAAGGCTAATGTGAAGTGAGGAGAATTCCATTATCTTCCTTTGATAAAATCCAAAGCTTGGAAAAGTTTTTCTTTGCCCATCATTAACTTTTTTCTTTTTTCTTCCCCACCCTCCCTTCAGGGAAGCTTATGCTATAGGAAAGAAGGAAAAGCCTCCCTTTTTACCAGAAGCCCCGTCCTCCTCCTCAGAAGAAGATGATCCTATTCCAGATGAGTTGTTATGTCTCATTTGTAAAGATATAATGACTGACGCAGTTGTGATTCCCTGCTGCGGAAACAGTTATTGTGACGAATGTAAGTGTTAGTCTCATGTTTGTTAATTCAAAACATCAGATCTGATTTCTGAGAGCAGAAATAGGAGATAATGAAATTACTTTGTTACCAGTTCTATTTAATACTTGACTGTACCTTGAATAGGAAAGGACTCTTCTTATATAAAGAAAAAAAAGCAGAAAGCGTTTTTCCCTTCTTGCGAATCTAGTTAAATCCTCTTTACGTGCCGAAGGATGAGTAAGAGAAAAGTGATAATTGTGCAGGTGATTACAGTATTAGACATTGAACGCGTTTAGTTTGTCCACAGCCCTTTCTCTCATACAAAATTACATATCTAGCTGTGGCGACTTACTGGGGTCTGCGACAAGTGGATAGTAAGGCATTTAATCCACATTCTCCACAGGAGAGTTGGTTAAAACATTCAGAACTAAAACTGGCTTATGTTTTTTTTAAACGTATTTTATTCGTTAACTTTGAGGCTGTGACTTCTCACTGTACTAGATAGTGGAAAAAAGACTAGTTGAAACATCAAGATGCAGTCTACTCCACATCTTCAAATGTTACAATAGTGAAATATCAAAACTGTGTGGTTATTTGTTGCATACTAGAAATTTTTTACACTGTTGAACGTTTATAGCTTCATGCTCTCAATTCAAGACCATGTTTACCCATTAATCATACACGTTTTTATAATTGATGAGAACCCCCAAAATTTCCGTAGTTTGGCTAAAAGCTATTTCAATTATTCTAATTATTCATAGGTATTAGAACAGCATTACTGGAATCTGAGGAACATACGTGCCCAACATGTCATCAAACAGATGTTTCTCCTGATGCTTTAATTGCCAATAAGTTCCTACGCCAGGTAACTTGATTACTTTTACCTAAACTGTTTGTAAGAAAAGTCTATTTGTAAAAAGTGGAAAGGGAATAAAATACTTGCATCTCCTTAAGCAAGGCTAAATGTGCTTTTCAAATACATTATCTGTTGTTACAGATACAGAAGCTTGCAACTCTTACAGACAATCTGTCAAATTCAGTTCACATTTATTAACATGATTGGCTCACCTTCAAATTTGATGTTAACACCGAAGTACTTTAAATACAGATACTCTGAGTTTACCAGTCGTTAATATCAGTGTTCATATATCTGTATGTTGATTTATTTTAGGATTAACAGCATTTACAGGAATGCATGAGTAATTTTACTCTGTGGAGGCTTTTGTTTGCCTATCTACTGATGTTTCAGAGTACCTTTTGGTAAATGTTTTTCTGCCTCTAGGCTGTGAACAACTTCAAAAATGAAACTGGCTACACAAAAAGGCTCCGTAAGCAGATTCAGCAGCAACAACAACAGCAGCAGCAGCCGCCACCACCACCACCACCACCTCCACCACCCCTAATGAGACAAACAATAACACGCAACCTGCAGCCTCTGCTCCGGCCAACAATTTCCAGACAGCAGGATCCACTAATGATACCATTAGCTTCTCTGGCTTCTCGTTCTGCTTTGTCATCGTTGGGCCCTGGTCAGTCATCTGTGGCAGCTGGGCTGCCAGTAAATCCGTCGTCTGTTGTTGTCTCTGATCTTCCTCCAGCAGTGTCCCTATCTCTCCGTGGTGAAAAGCCAGATGGGCCTTTTCGGTAAGTAAATCTGTAGATAACATGAATATAAAAGACACCAAAATGCGGAAGTTAGATTCTACTTCTTGATCTTCTCAGAAAACAGTTTATATATCATTAGTGACAGTTCCAGATAATTGTGAAAGTTCTGGGTTTTGTGTTTACTTTGAATGAGGACTCTCTGATAAGTTGGAAGCGTGCCTCATACAGGAATTTCCTCAGAAGTGTTTCTTGTTTGGTTCCCATATCAGTCATGCACTGCAGGTTTACCCTCAGTGAGGAAGGTTGGTTTTTTCCCCAGGAGCCCTTTGGTTTTAAGCAGCTAGCAATTCCCAGAGTAACCATTTAGTTACGTCAAACCTTCAAAATTGTTTACGGCTTATATCCTTTCAACGTTATGCCTTGAATGCAAGTAGCCACTCTGTCCAGAAGTCTGTCAGGCTTAGATGTACTGTTGAATACAAAGGATCAATTCAAAAGAACCTCTAGGGCAGCCTCTGAACTAGCACATAAACGTTTCCTACTAGAACTTCAGTTCTTGCATCTTCTAAAACTGAGATTCGTTGTGGGGGATATATATACTCTAATCCTTTCATGTGCAGATAGCTTAAAAAAATACATTTCCAGTGAGATTTCTCTTTAAATGCCAGTAGTCCAAGTAGACTTCTCATCAGTGCTTCATTTGGAATCAGCCAACTTCACATTTGTAAATTTGGTGAAGATTATTTTTCAATTTTTTTTCCATTTACAGTAGTCAGCCTTTTCTCACCATGGGCTTTACAGTTCAAGTAACACTGCAAAACATTATTTGAATAATAAAAATTTGGGGTTTTTTTATAGTGATGCTGATACTGTTTTACCTCCCGCTGCTCTCATGACTGCCGCTGAACTTTCTAAATCTTCCCCTCTGTCAATCAGCAGTTTGTTGGAAGAGAAGGTGAGTTTTATTTCAGCATAATGCAATGGTTCTTGTATTTTAGTAGAGATTATTTTCTAACTGTTTGCATTTATTCATAAGGGCTATCAGGTTCCTGTACTAAGACAACCTGCATTACCAAGTCTTCTGGGCCTCCAAGGACAATCAATACCCACAACTGGTAAGTAACTATAACTGAAGAATTTCTTTTGAAAACTTGTCTTTGGATAAACTGAATGGGTGTTTTTTCTTTTTCCTCTACCCACTTCAAAAGGTCATCCCATTAGAGCCAGTACAATTCGCTCAGCAGGTGGCAGACCAGGCTGGGAGCTGTAAGTATTCTACAGAAATTCAATGTATTACTACATGTAACCTGTTAAATTAGGCCGTAACACCATAATTTATACAACAGCTGATTTATAGTGAAGTAAGTATGTACAGATAGTTTTGGAGAATACAAGTGGTAATTAATTTTTAAATGGCTTAATTTGAATTAGCTTTAACAAAGGGGATCTGTGCTTACAGTAAGATTACTTAAAATAAAACTCCAGTACATAATTGAAAGGAGTACTCTGAAAAATGAACACTTTATAAGGAAACCATAATTACATATAAAAATTAAATATAATTAAAAGATCAGATGGATAGCCACCCTGTTGATTACTGGCTGAGTAGGGCTGAAGAAACTGAAGAAATTGATTTCCCAATAGAAATCAGCCTCCAACATTCTTTCCTTAACAACTTAGTTGATACCGATTGAGCAAATTACTGGAAAAGTCAAGGCTGTTATTTCATGACAATTTTGAATTTCTTCAATTTAGTAATTTCAAACAGCCAAGATGCTTTCTCTCAGTTGGAGAGAGAGGAATCTGTTTTATCTGTTACTGCAGTGTCAAATTAGCCTTCCTTTTGGTATATGTTTGTTACAGATAAATTGTAAAGGTGCATTGTGTTTATAAATCTTAAATTCAGTAAGCAAGAAAATGACAGTTTGGGCACCTGAACAGGCTAAATACATCATCATGAGAGGACAACATAGGAAGTGTGTGTGTGAGAAGTTAAAGGATGTTTGAGAGAAGATTAGTTAATGTATGCAGTACTTTGAAGATCAGAAGTGTGAACGTATCAAGGAGTGGCAGAGGAGCAGGGGGCACGTGGGAGATGGGAGTTTCTTTTAAGCATGGGCAGTCTCCATCCACAGTTGCAAAGCTGAGTGTGGGGGGAGAAGGCTGAGGGAACTGTTGCGGGTGAGGATGTGGAAGGCAAATACGAGAATCAAGAAATAAGTGTAGTCTCACACGAACAGAAAGCAGGGAGAAAAATGCTTAAGTTGAAAACAAAAGGTGCTCACCACCATGCTCCTGCTTCATTTGCTTTCCTCTTTAAAATCAGGGCAGAGTCTAATAAAGTGACACATGTTTTTGGGTTTCTTTTGAAGTGCAAATCGAGGACGCCCTCACGGTGACCGTGCCCAAAGAACTCAGGCCCCATCGCTACCAGCATCAACACCAGTCTTTGTGCCTGTGCCTCCACCTCCCTTGTATCCTCCACCACCCCATGCACTTCCTCTTCCACCGGGGGTACCACCACCACAGTTTCCTCCTCAGTTCCCACCTGGTCAGCCTCCATCTGCTGGGTACTCTGTCCCCCCTCCAGGATATCCCCCAGCTCCTGCAAACATGTCATCAGCTTGGGTACCAACAGCAGTACCAGCGGCTCATTCAAATGCCATCCCAACGACACAAGCACCTCCTTTATCTAGGGAGGAGTTTTACAGAGAACAACGGAGACTTAAAGAGGAGTAAGTATTTGGCTTCATGAAGTTGTGTTGTTTTTCATTTTTGTATTTCGATAGCATATCGGACTGCAGTTACACTAAAGTGCATCTGGCATAAGCAAAAATTACATAGTGTTTTTTCCAGTATACTTTTTCGCTACAGATGGTAAACATGCAAAACTAAAACAAGACAAATGTAATTCTAAAACTTTCCCTAAAACTTGTAGGAATTCTAAACTGTTTTTGCTTAAATAGGATGTTCACCTTTTGCATTTGCATGCAGTATACATTTCTCATATTGGCCGTGTTTTGTTTCTTGATGTCTTTTTGTAATAAAGGTCAAACTATAATTGTAATAAAGGTCAAACTTATTTTAACAGGGAAAAGAAAAAGTCCAAACTTGATGAGTTTACAAATGATTTTGCTAAGGAATTGATGGAATATAAAAAGATTCAAAAGGAGCGTAGGCGTTCGTTTTCCAGGTAACTGCTTTACATGTCCGTAATGGAGAAGCAGATTGTCTAGAAGAATCAGGAGGAGTTCCACTCCACCTCTCTTATTGTTAGATGGATTGGATGATTCAAGGCATTAGCAGTGATAGGAGTTTCATATGTAGGTTACTAGTTAAAATATGTCAGAGGTTAGTTGACTGATAGTTATAATTTGGCAGCAGTTGTTAAGGAACACGTGTGTGTCTCACTAAAGCTTCTCTGTAATGACATCCTTCACCTCCTGACAACTGTGAGGAAGCTAGAAACTGAGTAGGTGTAGTTGCTGGATTTTCTGCCGTCTCCCTATTCTGATTTGAACCATTACCTCCAAAGCACTTTGGATGAGATATGTGAGAGAAATTGCCTTCATTTCCTCTTTTGTTTATCTCATGTGGATGCACGGAGAGATTTTAACCCGGACTGCACACAGATGGCTTTCGCTAGTATTTTGTTGACATTGTTGAATTTTTCTTAGGAGTTAAAGGAAATCTTAAATTTTTAAATTGAAGTTTTTAAGGAAATCTTAAATTGGTAAAGGACTTTGAGGGGAAGAGTGATGCTAATGAACGTAGGCAGAACAATGTGAAATGGTTCTTTAAAAAATAATAAAAGCAAACCTTGTGAAGAAAAAAAGCCACGCTAGCTGATGTTTTCTATTCCAAAAAAATGACTTGGCAGGAGTCTGAATAGCGCGCTCTCAGTAATGCTGTTAGTATCTTTCCTAGAATAATGGCGTTAAGTCATATTACTAGAGGCTGAGTTTAGAAGATTTTAGATAAGATTTTTCTTGAAATGCAGTCACTGTCCTTGATCAGACATAGAGGTATGTGCAGAATTTTACTGGGACATCTGTCTAGACATGTCGATTAGATAGTTACTGTATGTGAGGTTGTAGTAGAAGTATTTTGCATCCCGTACAAATTGCCAAATTAGTAGTAAAGTTAAATAGACTTAAGATGCCATTTTGAAGTTGAGCTTTACTGTCTTCAGGCTAAATTGTGTTTTCTTGGTTTAATACTGTACTGTAGCCATTAAGACTTGCTTTCTTTGCATCTTACTGCAACAAAAATGATTTGCACTGCACATAGTTGCCAAGTAGTGAAAAATGTGTGTGTTCACATACCAGTAGAGGACAGTATACACCACCCTAAATCAATCAATAGCTATTGTAGTTCGTGTGATAGAAGTGAGTGGAAATAGACATGTCCTTCCTGTGTGTTTTTACACTAACAAAGCAGCAGCTGTTCTGTCTTGTAAGCAGAAACTTTCACATGTTATCAAGTTCTTCAGTTTACAGTAGCATTATGTCAGCAGCTGAAAGAAGCTTTGACATAAGCATATGGAGAGGAAAAAAAAAACCAAAAAAAAAAATTGGGGAGAGTGACTGCTTTGAATTAACTTCATTTATTTTTTTTGTGTTGTGTTTTTTTTAAGGTCCAAGTCCCCCTATAGTGCTTCGTCTTACTCTAGAAGTTCGTATACCTACTCCAAATCAAGATCAGGTTCTTCCCGTTCTCGCTCCTACTCTCGGTCATTTAGCCGTTCCCATTCTCGTTCCTACTCACGATCACCGCCATATCCAAGAAGAGGCAAAGGGAAGAGTCGTAACTATCGTTCTAGGTCAAGGTCACATGGTTATCACCGTTCAAGGTCAAGGTCACCCCCATACAGAAGGTACCATTCACGGTCAAGGTCTCCAGTATTTAGAGGCCAGTCTCCTACTAAACGGACTATACCTCAAGGGGAAGGAGAAAGGGAGTATTTTAACAGATACAGAGAAGTTCCACCATATGATGTGAAAGCTTACTATGGCAGATCAGTTGACTTTAGAGATCCATTTGAAAAAGAAAGATACAGAGAATGGGAAAGGAATTACAGAGAATGGTACGAAAAGTTTTACAAGGGCTATGTTGTCGGCGCTCAACCTCGTCCGCCAGTAAATAGAGAGAACTTTTCACCAGATAGGTTTGGTCCACCTGGGACCAGACGAGAGAATTCGCCATATGCTCGGGGACGTAGGGAGGAGTATCCAGGTGGACAGAGCCACAGAAATCGTAATATAGCAGGAAATTACCCTGAAAAACCTTCTGTGAGAGAGAGCCATGGCATTAAAGATCCTACAAAATCAAAAGAGAAGGAGGTGGAAAATCCACTGGGAGATGGCAAAGGAAATAAACATAAAAAACATCGGAAGAGAAGAAAAGGGGATGAGAACGAAGGATTTCCCAATGCCGAGTTGTTAGAAGGTGCAAGAAAACCAAGAGAGCCAGTGACAACAGAAGATGTTAAAACAGACTCTCTGTTCATGCTCCCAAGCAGAGATGATGCCACCCCTGTGAGAGATGAACCTATGGAAGCAGATTCTATTGCTTTCAAACCAGTGTCGGAAAAGGAGAAAAAGGAGAAGGATAAGCCAAAAGCAAAAGTGGACAAGACAAAGCGGAAAGTAGAAGTGGCTGTGCCTCCCAAGAAAGATAATGTAACAAAACCAGCTAAAACTTCCCAAGAGAAGGTGGACACGGATCGTGAAAAATCTCCTCGAACGGAACCTCCTGTGAAAAAAGTGAAGGAGGAGTTGCCAAAGACAGACAGTGTTAAAACATCTTCCTCTCAAAAGGATGAAAAGGCTCTTGGTACCCCACGGAAAGTTCACCCAAAAGTGACGAAAGATCACCCAGAAACAAGACCAGCCAAGGAGGAAAAGGCAAAGAAAGACCATCCAAAAGAAACCAAGACGGAGAAGCCGTCCAACAAAGAGGACAAGTCAAAAAAGCCTGCTGAAAAAAGCAAGCCTTCTGATGCAAAACCGGAAAAAAGAAAAAGAAAAGCAGATGAAAAGGCTGATAAAGAACATGAAGCCACTTCCGTAAAGGCCTCTAAACCAGAACCTGCTGAATCGAAAACATCACCGAAAGGAAAGGCTGAGCCTGATGGTGAAAAAGGAGAGCGAACGCCAGAAAAGGATAAATCTGCTTTTCTTAACAACCCTGCAAAGAAGATTAAGCTTAACCGAGAAACTGGCAAAAAGATTGTGAGTGGAGAAAGTGTGCCACCTGCAAAAGAACCTGTTGAGAAACCTGAGCCAAGCAGCAGCAAAGTTAAACAAGAAAAAGCAAAGGGAAAAGTGAGAAGAAAAGTAACAGCAGCTGATGGATCTAATTCAACTCTTGTAGATTACACCAGGTACCTTGTCATTTCTTTACCTATTCTTTCTTTCCTCTTCCCTCTGCCTCCTCCCTACTTGTGAAATTATTTATGGTGACTAATGAAAGGAACAGCTAGATCTGTGCTAAATGAGTGAATAATCTGTGGTCTTTCCTGTTAAACTGTCAAAATCAAATTTTGTTAAGGAAAACAAGCAGTCTACTGCACAGACAGCTATTAAGGTTAATTCATTGGTGACACATTTGACCCTTACTTCTGGGACTTTTTTTCCCCTTTTCTAATTCATTACATGCTGACAAAGAGGAGTCCCCTCTATGTCTTCCTTCAAATCCAGCTTATTGCTAAAGACAAGGATAACAGACATGTCTATTCCATGCAATATTTTGAATTTTTAAAATAGTAATGATTACTTTTGTCAGTATGACATGAAATTATACCTTGCAGAAATAGCAACTTGGTTGCCAGTATGTTGTACTGATTCTAGCTTTGAGCACAGTGCCATGTTGACAGAGCCGCACTGCTTGTAGCTCAGTGACAACTTTTTTGGCACTTATCTTGGAGATCTTTCTTCTCTATTCCATTGTGTGACAAGTGTGTGGGGGGAGAAAGTAATCTAGTTAGTGTGGAGCTGTTATTACATTTCAGTGTCTAAAGGAGCAGGACAAAGCAAACTCAAAACATTTAAGATATTGCTGGAGACTTAAGATAGTGTCTTAATATTCTAAAAGATTTTTTAAACATACATTCTTCTAAAGAGCAACACTGGGACATGAGGATAAAACTTTGCTTGTGTAAAACTATACCTCTCCATAGTTGCTCGCTTACACATTGAAACAAGAATATGTACCAAGTTTATTTGCCATTGGTAGAAATAGGACATGAAGGAATTACCAGATCAGACAGTCCTCAATCTGGTAATCTTGTATCTTTGTTAATTAAATGTATAGGAGCAAATTACTAAATTAATTGATTGCTTATAATCTTAGCTAGTGGACTCATGCTTTCTCTTGTCTGTTCCCTTAATTGAACATATTTTGAAAAAATGCTGAAGATTTAGAATTGAAACAAAGCCGTTTTATAAAATGTTACAGAAGATGGCAGTGCGTGTATCTCACCCTTTATTAATGTACATTTTTTTTCTTCTTAGCACTAGTTCTACTGGAGGAAGCCCTGTTAGAAAGACTGAAGAAAAGCCAGATACAAAACGAACTGTCATTAAGACCATGGAGGAGTATAATAATGATATAACAGCACCTGCTGAAGACGTCATTATTATGATCCAAGTCCCTCAGTCAAAGTGGGATAAAGATGACTTTGAATCTGAAGAGGAAGACATTAAATCTACCCAGGTGCCCACAAACATAGGAAAACCTGCTAGTGTTATAAAAAATGTGAGTGCTAAGCCAGCAAACCCTGTGAAACACAATGAAAAAGAGACGGAGCCTTTGGAGAAAACGCAGAAAACTACAAAAGAGGCGAGTTATGAAAGCTCCCAGCATGATGCAAAAAGTTCAAAAAGTTCAATGTCGAATGAAAAAGGAAAAGCTAAAGACCGGGATCATTCTTTGTCAGACAAGGACACTTCTGAGAAGAGAAAGAGCAGTGTTCAGCCAGAAAAAGACCACTCAGAACGTGCAGCTGAGCAAGGAAATGGAAAAAATATTTCTCAATCTTCCAAAGACAGCAGATCTTCAGAGAAACATGATACTGGCCGTGGGTCCACTGTTAAAGACTTTACTCCTAACCGAGACAAAAAATCTGACCATGAGGGCAACAGAGATCATTCTAGTTCCAAGCGTAGAGATGAAAAGAGTGAATTAGCCAGGAGAAAAGACTCCCCTTCTCGAAACAGAGAATCTGCATCTGTACAGAAAAGCAAGCCGAGAGAGGAACGAGCAGAACCATCCAAAAAGGGCGCTGGAGATGCCAAAAGGAGCAGCTACAGCCCTCCGCGGGAGCGGAAGCAGACTGATCACAAAGCTGCTCATGATTCCAAGCGTACATTGGAGGAACACAAACCTCCAGATAAAAATTCAGGAAAAGAGAAAGAGAAGCATGTACCAGAAGTAAAGAGCAATAAAGAGAAAGAGCCAGGTGTTAATAAACCACCTGTGAAACAAGAATCACCAGATGTAAAAAATGAGAAAGAGAACGTGGCCGGACAAAACGATAAAAACGCTGTCAAGCCCAAGCCTCAGGTAAGCACCTCCTCACGGCTCTCTTCTGATCTAACTCGAGAGACTGATGAGGCTGCGTTTGTACCAGACTACAACGAAAGTGACAGTGAGAGTAATGTATCTGCAAAAGATGAAGAAGCTGCAGGAAAAAATCCGAAAGAACCGAAAGAAAAAGCTGTTGATAAGGTGAAAGAGGAAACGGCAGCACCCGCTGCAGTTGAACAGCCTGAACCCAGCAGAAGTCAAAGTCAGAGCAGCCCCAGCGTGAGCCGCAGCCGTAGTCAAAGCCCTTCCGAGAGTCAGACTCGAAGCCACAGCAGCAGTGCCAGCTCAGGAGAGAGTCAAGACAGCAAGAAAAAGAAAAAGAAAAAAGAGAAGAAGAAGCACAAGAAGCATAAGAAACACAAGAAGCATAAGAAACACGTGGGAAACGAAACAGAATTGGAAAAGAGCCAAAAACACAAACACAAGAAGAAAAAATCGAAGAAGAGCAAAGATAAAGAGAAAGATGACCAAAAAGTGAAATCTGTCACTACATAGAATGACAGATAATAAAAAATGACTTAATTCCTAAGTCATCTGTATTAAATTTTGTTAAAATGTAAACGAATACAAGCGTTGTAAATAATGACATGAAAGACCCTGTGCTGCACTTAAAATATTGCTGCTTGATTATTTGATTTTTACATCAGAGCTTTATAAAAGTGAACATTTTGTACAGAATTGTGAGTTGTGACCATGTAACATGAAAGGTTTTGCTGGGGCATCTTATTTTTAACCACCATTAATTAGTTTGGGTGGAGTTTACTGTACTGTGAAAATTTTCACATTTGACTTTTTTTTTAATTGCCTGGCAGAAAAAGCTGGTATCAGTTATAAAATATCAGCAGAATGATTTGCAAAATACATTACAGCCCTGTTATGTCACTTTTTTGATTACAATAAAAAGTTTTCAGTAAACTATCCATTTTCATGAGACTTCCAGTGAGAGCTGAATGTTAGCAGAAAAAAGAATAGTCATAGAAAAAAACCTACCTGTGAAAGCTTGCTGGTAGCTAAAATGGATGGGAAATAACGTAGCAACGGGTTTAATTTTGAAAGACCTGGTAGGACTTTAAATATTCTGAACGTATGCGATGTGGGTAGGTACTGCCAAGAGGTGCACTTTATTACGTGCCGAGTGGACTTGTTTTTATATTGTAAAAGGTAATATATGACCCCGAAAATACAGCAACTAGTAGCAGCTGGTACCGACTGTTCTAAAATATTGTTAGATAGGAAGCTGTTGCATTTCAACATTGTTCTTAGGGAGGTGTTGTCATTCACCAGCAAATGTTTACACGTATTTTAGGATGCCCTGTAATCTCTATGTTCTCTCAACGATGCTGACCACCAGGATGTTTGTGTCTTTTAAGTAGAAGCTTTATTAGTAGTATTTTCATACGCTGGTGCCACGTGATGCAGAAGTCACCCTGCCATTAAGTGTGGAGTTCAGCAAACGAGTTTGGCAGAAGAAGAAGGCTCACTAGAAAGGCAGGTGTCCGCTTTGAACAGCGACAGGAAAGCTAGAAAATGTAAATTTAATGAACTTGATAATTTTAAGACAGACATAATTTAAAAAAGAAAAAAAAAATTTCACTGGTGGGTGTTGCTCAACTGTCCAAAAGGCATCATGGTGAGAAACACTTCTCCTTGTGCATCAAGGGCATAAGATCCCAGCAACAGTTGCAGTCAGGAGTGAGAGCCCTCGACTGTTTGGCGGTGGGATTTGCCCCAAAAGAGTCTGTTTGCAAGTGCCATAAGTTAAAGCAGCATTTTGGGGCTTGCTGCTTGCAGAGACTTATTTTGTTCAAAACATGCCATTGATAATAGGTACTGTTAGTGGGGGAGTTTAGCAATATAGAAATAGTAAAATAATTCCTCTTGCTTTTCAGCGTGGGTGAACATTTGAAATATTGGGTTAGAGATGGAGCATCCTGTACTTGTGGTGGTTAAAACAAGAACTAATCAGAATCAGAGCTGGATTTCCCTGCCAGTAGTTTGTACCTTGTCATGTCAGGGCATTCTTGGTGGATTTCAGGTGTTTTCTGCACAAGGTGAAGCAGAATTTCCAATTAAACCACTCGCATTTTTACCTCCCAGAATCAAAAAGCACATATCTGTAGTAGCTGTTACATGTGCTCATCCAGTGTTTCCTGTGTGTGGTGCAGGGAGCTCGTATCACCGAACTAAGGGCCAGACGTACAGGAATATGAAGCGCTGCAGGCTCTGCCTTTGCACAGTCTGTGCTCCTGCTGACGGGGCCAGGGAAAAAAAGAATTTATTTTGGACTGCTCTCTGTGAGCATGCTTTGGCCTAATGAAGTACAGAAAAATTGGGACTCGGTAAAATGGGATTCTTACTTGAGCTGGAGTGTGTTAAGTATGCTTTATTATCAAGGTTCAGAATAATAAGTAAACTTGCATAGAAGTAAAATTTTGGAAGTTTCTCTGTGGAATAGCTGTAAAAACAGGCAAAATTGTGTGCTTTTATTTAACCGTGTGCTGAAGAAGCTGTAGCCAGTGCCTGTCTTAATGCTCAGTTAAACTGTTTTCAGAGCACTATGGTAGCATTACTGGTGATTTTTCAGTCTTCTGTGAATTGACTTTACACATGGAGTTTCTTAAAATTACTTTTTTCTACTGCCCGCAGTAGAGAGAGGGGTGTATCCTAGCAGGGTCTCTGGGGGAGGGACAATGCTCCTGGAAGGCTTTTGACTTCAGGTGGTGAGATGGAGTGCAGGTGGGTTTACCCACGGCAAAGGCAGGCTCACCAGCGGGGCAGAACAACCTTTGAGTGTTCAGAGATAAGAAAGATGTTGGCTCAGTGACTAAATTTAGTGTGTTCCTTCTAGGACGATACCGCTCAGTTGGCTGCTAAAGGTAAAAGCATGGTCCGTTCCACGGAAATGATCTCCGTGTCTGTCCTCGGAGAGCCCTTGGAGGACCGTGCCTCGGCTCCCATCTTCAGCTGTGGCTGCATGGTTTGGGCAGACTGAGGCAGCAGCTCTTCAGCTGGAAAAGCTCAGGCAGGAAAAGAAGGCGGTTGGAAAATGCAAGTGTAAATGGCAAACAGAAACTACCCCAAGGTGGGCAACAGACTCGCAGGTACACAGCTCTGGAAGAAAGGAGCAGTGTGGGAAGGAAGACAAGGGCGTGAGGTGCAGCGTGATGGGTAGAGAGAAAATTCAGAAACCTAGGATGCACAATGAATTTTAGTTAGAATTCCTAATCATTGTTTTGCATTTTAAAAGTAAAGGCCGGGAAGGAAAAGCTTTTATCCGTTGTTTAATGAGGGAGAAGAAATTGCAGTTCAAACTGCAAATATACTTTTGCTCAGTCTTCACCAGCGAAGGTTGATTGTAAATTGTAACCAGCTTTAGGGCAGTTTAGTTCGGTAAAATACAAGCATGAGGGGCTAAAGAAAGGAGTACGTTAAACAACATTCAGAGAAAGCTGCTGATTGAATAATAAGAGTACTTCCTAGCTGAAGCACTCTCAAAATGGGGGATGATTTTACATCTCGGGCGACTGAAGAGCAAACCTTGTACCTGCCTTCAAAGGAGAAAAGAATTGAATGTATTTATGTATTTGTTGCAATATCAGTCAGAATTTGGCTGAATATTTTACAGTGTATAAACACATAGGAGATAATGACAGGACCAGAGGAAATGGTCTGAAGTTGCGGCAGGGGAGGTTTAGATTAGATACTGGGAAGAATTACTTTGCTGGAAGAGTGGTCAGGCACTGGGACAGCTGCCCGGGGAGGTGGTTGAGTCACCATCCCTAGAGGTATTTGAGAAACGTGTTGATTTGGTACTTTGGGGCATGCTCTAGTAGCAGAGATCGTAGGGTGTGTGTTTGATGGTGTGTGGTTTTTTTGGTTTGTTTTTTTTTTTTTGTGGGTGTATGGTTGGACTCGATGATCTCAAAGGTCCTTTCCAACCACGAAGATTCTGTGATTCTTAGAATGGTCATGATCAGACTGAAGAACAAGAGTTGGACCCTGTCACCCCAGACTCTGGGTGTGAGAGCACGGGGTGGGATGCCAGCTGTGCCACAGGTGGGAACATCTGGCTGCAGGGCCATGGGCCAGGTGGGTGCTGCCCCCTCTGGGAACGGTCCCTGGGCTCCTCCCCAAACAGGTGAAGCTGCTTCATGGTGGAACACACCAGGGAAGGTGGTGCCTCAGAATGGATGGACTTGGCCAAGCTGTTGGGGGGTCTGGAGTCTGTGCCCTCTGCGTGAGGCTTCAGAGCCCGTTGGCTCCCTGTGCCCCAAGGAATGAACTGGAGCCGAGAGCAGGAGTGGGAGCCCCCAAGCATTTGACACCGTCTCCCACAGCATCCTTGTAGCTAAGCTGATCAAGTATGGGTTTGGTGATCAAGAAGTGAGGTGGATCAAGAACTGGTTGAAAGGAAGAAGTCAGAGAGTCGTAGTCAATGGGGCAGAATCTAGTTGGAGGCCTGTGACTAGTGGAGTCCCTCAGGGGTCGGTACTGGGACCGGTGTTGTTTAACATCTTCATCAACGACCTGGATGAGGGTACAGAGTGTACCCTCAGCAAGTTTGCGGATGACACCAAGCTGGGAGGAGTGGCCGACACCCCAGAAGACTGTGCTGCCATTCAGAGGGACCTGGACAGGCTGGAGAGTTGGGCGGGGCGAAACCTGATGAGGTTCAACAAGGGCAAGTGTAGAGTTTTGCATTTGGGGAAGAAAAACACAATGTACCAGTACAGGTTGGGGGCTGACCTGCTGGAGAGCAGTGTAGGTGAAAGGGACCTGGGGGTCCTGGTAGACAGGAGGATGACCATGAGCCAGCAATGTGCCCTTGTGGCTAAGAAGGCCAATGGCATCCTGGGCTGCATTAGAAAGGGTGTGGTGAGTCGGTCAAGAGAGGTTCTCCTCCCCCTCTATTCTGCATTGGTGAGGCCACATCTGGAGTATTGTGTCCAGTTCTGGGCCCCTCAGTTCAAGAAGGACAGGGAACTGCTTGAGAGAGTCCAGCGCAGAGCCACAAAGATGATTAAGGGAGTGGAACATCTCCCTTATGAGGAAAGGCTGAGGGAGCTGGGTCTCTTTAGTCTGGAGAAAAGGAGACTGAGGGGTGACCTCATCAATGTCTTCAAATACGTAAAGGGGGAGTGTCAGGAAGATGGAGAGAAGTTGTTTTCAGTGATGACCAGTGATAGGACAAGGAGTAATGGATGTAAATTGGAGCATAGGAGATTCAAGAGGGATATCAGGAAGAATTTTTTTACTGTGAGAGTGACAGAGCACTGGAACAGGCTGCCCAGAGAGGTTGTGGAGTCTCCTTCACTGGAGACATTCAAAACCCGCCTGGACGCGTTCCTGGGTGATGTGCTCTAGGTGACCCTGCTCTGGCAGGGGGGTTGGACTAGATGATCTTTCGAGGTCCCTTCCAACCCTATGATTCTATGATTCTATGATTCTATGATTCAAGGGGCTGGGACACTCTGGAGCAGGGATGAACATGTGCTTTGACGTGGAAGCATTGAGTGAGGCGCAGGAAGAGGAGCTGAGGGTAGCCATCGTTACTGATGGTTGGCAGGGATGGCCAAGGGCTGGGCTGGATTCCACCGCAGTGTTGCAGGAGGGTTGCAGACCCTCCTGCCCCGAGAAGGCAGGCGCCCACTGGGAGAGCTGGGGGCTCAACTGCGAGCACTGGGAGAAGGGGCGTTGTGCGAGCTCAACTCTTGGCAACTTCTGCCAGCTACTTTCTCTGATACAAAATGGGTTTTGTAGGTGTGATTATGGAGAAGGCGTTGGTGGGTTTGTCCATTGTTCACGTGGGTTCTGTTGTCTGATGGGAAACAGCCAAGCAATGGGTTAGGGGAGATGCTGTAGGAAGCATGAGGGTTCCTTACAGGTGGTGGAGACAAACATGTTGGGCATCTGATCTGCCCCAGAGCAAAGTACAAAACATATAATTTGCGTCTCTGACTGGTAGTATCACTGAAAAAGAAATGGTAATGTGCAAATTCCCAAATCACCATGGTTAGCAAGGAGGTCTAACGGAGGGGCTCCCCCGTCCTCGTGGTGCAGGGTGACCACAGAAGAACGCTGCTCTTTGCCGTCCCTCCTCAGTTCTGTGTCAGCTGCGGGGGAACCCGGACACGGAGGTAGGTTACAAAGAGGGTCTGACTCCATAAAATCTTTATGTTTGCTCTGGGTGAGCAGCATCTGGCTGCTGGGTGTTTGAGGTACCTCGCAGTCCCCTGTGGCATGTCACCATGTGCCTTGGCCACCAGAGCTAAAGACATTGTTGCGTATTCGTCAGTATTTGTAGGCTTTCGTAAACAGCAAAAGCAGCGCATACTTGTCCAGTCCGTATGATGATCTTCACCCTGCGTGGGTCAGGAATGCGGCTAACCCTGCTCGTCATCTTAGATCAAATACTGGGGTTTGTGGAAGGAGGGAAATGGAGATGAGTTTCTGCACGCAGCCTGGTAGCTTCCAAGACCATAGGGTTTGTTACTGAACTTTTTTTTAAGTTCCCTTTTTTTAACTTTTTCAAAGTTTGTTACTGAACTTTTTTTTTTTTAAATTCCTTCTGCCTAAGTACCAGGCAGAAGCACAGCTTTTAAAGCAATGGTTGCCAAATTGCTCTTGTATTCTTGACGAGCTGGCAGAGGGGCTCGCTTTTTAGAGGCTGGGATTTATATTGAAATAGGATCAACTGAGATTTGCATTTCCCATTGTTACTCTGGAAATTGGTTCCACCGGAAGAATTTTCATGTGAAATTGAGAATTGAGAGCTTAGCCAGCCGCTCGGCATGACTCCTTCATGAAGACAGGAGCCACTAAGCCACTCTGCAAAGCTGGCCGGAGCGGGACATGGGGCTGGCCGTGGGGCAGCTCTGGGGTACAGTGGCTCGCGAGCAGGGTGCTCAGCGCAGACGGCTGGGGACGAGGGCGAGCGATCGCACCCCGGGTGGCTGGTGAGGAGGGGACCTGGCAGGGAAGGTCACCTCCTGGTGGGCACCAGCCCATGGCGGGGGGGGCAGCTGCTGGCCCCGGGTTCAGTTAACGGGTCAGGAAGAGAAAGCAAAGGCAGCCCAAGGTTGAGGGAGGAAACACCTCTGAGTGAGACTAATTAAAAGGAAGAGCTAATCAAGGCCTGGAGCTTCCAGGAGTCCCACTGGGCTGGGGGATGCCGGGTGAGCTGGTGGGGGAGTGCACCTTTTGGGGGAAGGAATTAAAAAGGGAGAGCAGCACTCAGCGGTGGGAGTGCTGGAAGCTATTAGGGCTCTGCCAGCTTTGGGGCCATCACCCTCCCGTATCCGCTCTGCTGCCTGATGGCAGCCAGGGTCCCACCACGGCACGGCTGGGGCAGGGGAGCGGAGCTGGACTCCTGCCCAGGGTTGAAGAGTAATTAACTCCTTCAAGAAACATGCAGTGAAGCTCACAACCGGTTGGAGGACAGCTTCATCTGCTCTCCAGCTCCAAGATGATTAACCCAGGGCTTGCAGAGGAAAGCTGGGCTCCAGCTGGGGGGTGGCTGTGGGGTGCCAGTGTACCAGCCCCCATGAGGTCCGGCTGGGGTGGCAGCAAGGGACGGAGCTGGCATACGGAGGTGTGGAGATGGGGGGGTCCCAGGGCAAAGCTCTTGTCCCAGCCCTGTAGGGAAGGCTGCTGGGGATTACAGAATCACAGAATCACAGGGTTGGAAGGGCCCTCTGGAGATCCCCCAGTCCCACCCCCTGCCAGAGCAGGGTCACCCAGAGCAGGGGGCACAGGAACGCCTCCAGGCGGGTTTGGGATGTCTCCAGAGACGGAGACTCCCCCACCTCCCTGGGCAGCCTGGGCCAGGGCTCTGCCACCCTCAAAAGAAAGAAGTTCCTCCTCATGTTTAGATGGAACTTCCCACTGAAAACAGCCTGGCCCCATCCTCCTGACACAGCCCTTTAAGTATTTATAAGTACAGACGAGAGCCCCCCTCAGTCATCTTTTTTTCCAGACTAAAAAGACCCAATTCCCTCAGTCTTTCTTCATAAGAGAGATGTTCCAGTCCCCCAATCACATTGGTAGCCTTTTGCTGTCCCCTCTCCAGCAGTTCCCTGTCCTTATTGATCCGGGGAGCCCAGAACTGGACACAGATTTGGCAGTCCTGACCCCCCGCCCCAACCCCACCTTGTTTCTGGGAATGAGGTTGGGATGAGTCTGGGAAATTTTTTTTCCGTTCACTGGAAAATTTAGCCCCATTTACAGCAGAGCAGCTGCATTGCGTGAGTAATTCATGGGTTTGTAGGATTCCTCTGTGGATGTAACAACAGAAACCTCTGCGGCTTTGTGAAGGCTGCCCGAATTTGCCTGGGCAGAGTCAGCCCCTGAAATGCTCCTGCTGATAGAGTGGAGTGTGTAAGATCCTTGGGTTTTTGGTAAGTCTTGCTTTACAAATGATTAAGTTAGGATTTTTGTTGCAATTTACATTTCTATTGGTATCTAAGCCAGTAATTCAAATTGTTTTTACTGACCAGGACAAAATATTGCTGAGCTAGGTTTTAATTTTATTTTTTTAATACAATTTTCAGAAAAAATATTGATGAAATCTTTTGTGATAATGTCAGAGAATCAAACACACAAAAACCAGGAGGAATAGTTCAGCCTTTCCCATTCCCAGGCTGCCCTGAGAGGGCAGGTATCTAACGCGTGTTATCCTGCAACTTCAGAAAGGACATGGTCTTTACTTCCAATTATGAATTCCACCTCTCATTTTCTATCTTCTGTATCTCTTTCTATTGTCCAGACCATCCTGCCCCCACAAGCCCCCATCGGTGTGCTCAAATTATTTCTAAAAATAACCTGATAGGAAATATTTTATGAAGATAACGCCTCTTCCTTATCTCTGTTTATTTTCTGCCACAGCTGTGGTCCTTGCAGACGGGCTGCCGTCTCTGCAATGGGCTCTTGCACCTGAAACGTGCACTCATTTTTATCTGTTCCTCTCTGGCTGAAAAATACATGACACATGAGGGCAGAATAAAATAATACAGCAGTTGTCATCTCTTCTGAAATACATTTCATGTTTTAAATATCTGCAGATGGATTTCTCTCTCTCTATCCAGATGCCAAACAGGGGCAGCCATGGGCTCCTCCTTATCCGTCACTCCTTAGTTTTTGACAAGGCTCGTGTTGAATACATTAATTACAGTTATTTAAAGCACTAGGAGGTTTTCTGTTTTAGACATTTCAACCTCTGTGCTTTTTTGCTGAGCTAAAGCTGTTTGTGACGTTGTTTCGGCGTCTGTTGAGCGTGATGCCGGTGCACATCGGGGCGGTGCAGCGAGCCGATGCGCGGCTGTTTTCTTAAAGACAGCAGGTAGGGTAGTTTGCTTGGGTGTAATGTCTTTCATTTAGCCTCCCTAATGTATAATCTTGGAGTCAATTTCAATTAAAAGTGAAATGTTTTGATGATTCCCAGCCTTATTTTATTTGCCCTCTGTGTAGAACAGGCTGTAAGTTGATAAAGCATAAAATTAGGCACTGCAAAGCCAGCGCAGGCACTTCTCACCGCCCTGTCTGGGTGGGGGGGACAGTTTATGAACATAACAGTTTATAAAATAACAGGCTTGGTTTTGTCAAAAAAAATCTACCTTGTTGGGCGTTTTTTGCTAAATATTGGGTGGCTATCCACGCATTTACCGTTACGCGTTACACCGCTTTTCTCATAGTGTTCAATCCTGTTGGCTCTTCCCTAATGCAGAACCAAATCCGGATAAATCAGGGAAGGAGGCAACGGCTCCGTCAGGCACCGACACCCCCTTCCCGGCGGCGGGGGCTGGAGAGGCGCACTGGGGTGCTGGGGGGTGCCGAGCCTCTCCCAGGGCTGCCGGCTGCTCCGGGTGGGTCAGTCGTTCCCAGCCCCTTCCAGCCCAGTGGTGGCTCCCAGGGTCGGCCTTGTCATCTCTTGGAGACTTTCCTGCAGCACTGGAGCATCTTCATTTCCCATCAGCGCAGTGTTTCTTTGCAGGAAATATGTTTTCCTGTTCCTGGTCTGAGTTACATCGTCTTTTTACCCAGATGCTGTGTGCAGACACCTTCCATCTGCCTCCACGACTTCCTGCCCCTGCCAGCGATCATCACCCTGCCTGGCGTGCCAGGAGGGTGCGGGATGTGGGAGCCTCCGCTCTCTCTGCCACCCACCAGCTCCCAGGTAAGTGCTCGTGGGCTCAGGTCACCGACTTGGGGCTGGCGTTTTGCAGGTGGGCTCACACAGCTTTCCTCCTCCCGGGCTCTGGGCGTGCAACGTGTGAGCCGGCGGTGCCTGACCCGTACTGCCGTCACCGTGGGACGTGCGGTGCCAGCAGTACAGGTGCCAGCTGACCCACGGTGCCCTCATAGATGGCCCCAGCTCTGCCACGTGTGGGACACAGTGTCTTTCCAGACCCATCACAGCTCTATTCATCGTCTGTGAAACAGCAAAGTAACACCCCGTTGGGTTGTGCACGGCTTGTCTGGGCAGGGGAGATGGTGGGGGGGTTTGGAGGAGGAGGATGATGAAGGTGCTGTGTGGAGGGATAGGGTGCCCGGCAGGACTTGTGGGGCTTCACCTGCGTTTGCTGGCCCCCGGGGGACGCCTGGCACAGATGCTGCCCCATCTCAGCTGTGACAGCACGGGGGGGGCCGCATGTGCTGACTGCCAAGCCTCTGACCCCCTTTCCCTCCCCAGGCGGCGAGAGCTTCGCTCACAAATTCAAAGTCCTAATCCGGTGGCAGGCTGCCGGCAGAGCCCGCCCCGGACACGCGTCCTCTCCTCCTCCTTCTCCAGTGGAAATGCCTCGGCAAGGTCCATCAACGCCCGCTCCTTCGAGAGGTAAACCAGAGTTGAATAATTAGCGATGATGCGTTCGGTGGCGAAATTCCTCGCTTTTAATTTAGATCAGCTCCACTGTCGTGCATCCCATCCAGGCCAGGCTGGCGGTGGGAGGCAGCTCCCGGCCGGGCACTGTCCCACCCCGTCACCCTCCATGGAACGGGGCAGGAGGAGGCTTTTGCTGGAGGTTTTTCCATCCACATTCCGTGTGTGTGTGTGTGTGTGTGTGCAGACGCCCAGGCTTTTGTCGCCCTTTTGTGTGCGAAACGCTTGTTTTGGTAGCAACCAGCAAGGGCTCCTTGCCAAGTCTGCCTAATTAAGATTAAGCATATGCAGATTTGCCTTGTTTTCAGCTAATGACAGCTGCAAACAATTATGTGTCATGATGGCTAACTGCTGATTGGTAAAGGCGAGGCCAGGAGAGGATTGTACGGCCTGCCTTTGTACGGCAGCACTGATGGCTGTGGCGGTGGGTGGCAGCGGTGTTTGCCCACCCGGGGTCCCGGTTGCCACTTAAGGCTCAGCCCGTGCCCTCCGTGGCCCCCAGCTGCGCGGGGCAGCCAGCTCTGGCATCACCCCCCAGCTTATTGGGTTGGGGTCTGCCCGAGGGTGGGATTTTCTTGTTTTGTTTTCTTTTCAGCGTTGCCACCAGCACAGACACATCGCGATGCTTTCACAGGGAAATAAAGATGTCTGCAAACGTAGCTGAGGTCTGTAGCTGCCATGCCAGCAGCCCTCAGAGACGTTCTGCAAATTGGGAACCCAAGCAGAGACTAAATGAGGTGGGCGGCTTTCTGCCCGCAGTCCTGCTCCGAGCTCTGCCCAGGAGCCACCTTGACATCTCTCCAAAATGCCTGGGCTTTTTAAGGATATGCTCAAAAAGAGCTTGATTTAGTATATTTTTTTAATTATTATTATCATTACTGTACCGATGAAAGGAGAGTGCCTTTTTAACAAAAGGATATCTGAGCAAATGAAATACGTGGTGTCTCAGATGAAAATGCTCCGCGTTGTCTTGAGGATGGCATGGAAATTGGGACATGGTGGAAAAATAGTCACTGCAGAGATATAATTACATCCACTTTGACACACATCCTGCTGGCTGGTGTGTGCCTCGTGGGTGCACATGCTCTCGCAGTGTCCCCAGCCCTGCCCTGCAGCCCCCAGCCCAGCGGAGGGGGGACACACACGGGTCCGTCTTCAGATGCATCCAGATTCCTCCCTGGCTGTTTTGTCCAATTCCTGTAAATTTCTCCCAGCTGTTCCTAACCCAGGGAGTCCCCCAGCACCGGGGAGGCAGAAAGGGCAGCTCCTGCTCTGCCCTAAGGATGGGGGGTGCCAGGGATAGGCTGTGCCACCAGCGTTTGTGTCCTCCACCTTAAGGGCCAGGAGCAAACTGTGCTTGGAAGTTGAGAGGGGCTGAGCTGCAGCAGTCCCGAGGCAGGGAGGAGGCAGAGGCACCCCCATCCCATCCCATCCCATCCCATCCGCAGCTGGACCCTCTGGCCACATGCCCTCCTGCACCCCATGCCCAGCCCTGGTGTTTGGTGGCCGCTGGCCACGTCCCTAAATACTCCAGCTCTGAAACGAGCCCGTGCTCCTCCCACAAGGAGCCGAGTCAAATGCTCAGATGCTTCTGAGAATATTTTTGAGCACTTCTGATTTTAATTGAGTTTACTTAATTATTATTTATTTGACTGAAGAAACTGTTGTATTTAAATAACACTGTTTTTGCCAAAACGCTGTCACGGAGAAGCTGCTTTCCCTTTAGGAGCCCTCAAACATGGGCTTCCTTCCAAGCCCCTTGGCTCGGCAACGCGTGGAGCATCATCATGGCTTGTGCTCTTGCTCCTTCCCCGGCCGGGAGCACAGCTCAGTGCAAAGGGATGGCTCTCCCGGCCCCGAGAGGGCAAATGGGAGCTCTGTGATGTTTCCAGATGGATAGTTAGTGTTTCTTCTTGGAACCCATCAGGGCTGAAGGTCTTGGCTGTGAAGGTCCTGCAGCCGGTCAGACCCCAATGTGCCTTGAGGAGTTTGTGAGGCAAAGGGAGAACAGATCCAAAGGGTATCTGCTATCATGAGAAGGGTAAATGGTTGAACTCAGAAGACTGGTGGGAAGGAAGCTGAACCTCAAGGGGTGGAAAGCAGACCATAATTATAGATACCAGCACTTGCACTGAATTATAAGTAGACACGTTCTCATTTGAAATCATAGTGTGGGTTTAGTTTTCATTCCCTTATTCCCCCCCTGTTTATGTCTCTTTTTTTTTTTAAATCACAGTTAAACAGCACTCAAATTGTCCTTGGAGCTGGAAATGCCATCTCGTGACAGCTGCCACATTCCCCCTACTACTGATGCTTTGCTATATCCTGACTAGGGACAGAGCCCGGCAGGTGATGCTCCATAGAGATCCGTGTCCAGCATCCCGACCCCCCAGTGCCATCACTGGGCTGGGCGAACAGGGTCTCCCGGGCTTTGGGAATTCTGCGCTGTGCCACAGGCAGGACAGCGGGATGGTCCCAGACAGATGGCACAAAATCCTGCCTCCGCTCAATTCAGCATCCAAACTCCTGTTGACTTGAGAGGGGCCAGGGTTACGTTTGGGACCCTTGGACAACGGGGCCCTTTTCGCATGTCAGCTCCTGTCCCCCAAAGACCACGAGGTCCCAGGTAGCTCAGGAAGTATGAAGGGAAGGAGCAGGTAGGAAGGTACTGGGAATCTCAGAGGACTGAGCCCAGCAGCTCTGCATTAGGTCAGTGAAACAGCCTTTCTATAAAGTAGAGGCTGGTGTAAGTGTGTGTTTGCAGCGAAGCCGTGCCCTCCTCCCTGGCCAGGATTGCTCTGCAGTGTGGGTTACGCTGAAGCTCTGATGTATGTTTTGATGTTGTCTAATGAGCGTCTTGCACACTTCTGCTGTCACTGCCTGGCGTACTGGAAGGAAATCTGTGGCTATTACACGCAGGAGATAGGAAAAACCACCCATTTGTATGTGACTGTTTTCTGATTCGAGCTGCTGAATATTCAACAAAAATCATTTGTGACCTACATTTAGTGTAATTGCCGTTATTGCAGGGTAGATAGCAGAAATGTCAGTGCGAGTACCATGGAATGCTGTTCTTGTCTCCTCACCACGTTGTGCAAGAGGTAATTGGGAATGGGAGGGAGGCAGCAGAGGCACAGCAGCCTCCAGCCGCTTTGCTCCTGAACTTCCCCGCAGGGAACTCTTGCTTCCCAAAATCTTGACGTAAAGAGCGTGCAGCTCTAAAGAAAACACAAAGCGAATCTAAGTAGAAGAGGAGGTACATCCCGCCGTGCTGCTCGCTGCGTGGAGGACCCCGGTGCCTGGGGGCTGCCTCGCTGGGACTTGCCCTACAGCCGGGGCTGCCCTGGGGACAGGAGCATCTTGTGTTCCCCCCACGACGTGTTTCAGGCTGCAGTGCTGGTGCCAGGGACCCTTGTCCCCCATCCCTCACACTGCCCCTCGCACCATTTCCTCCCGATTTGCTTGGTTCAGTTGGTTTTGTGTAGGAAGAGGGTGGCCGGAGGTGCTTTCTGGCAATAAGCGCTGCCCCTTGCGACTCCCCCAGGCTCGGGGCGCAGGGGCGATGGTGCCTGTCCCCCGGCTGTGCAGGGTTCGGGCTTTCCCAGCATGGCAGAGACTCTCCCCCGTGAAAACACTGTCCCTTCCAGCACATGTGAATGATTTTTGCATCCAGTAACGCTACTTCTCTATCACTTGGTCTCCTTATTTGGTATTTCTTTAATAATTAGTGGCAGATTTTGTACTTATGTTTGCAATTATCTAAATGCCTCTGGGACATGTTCTGCCAGATAATTGAATCTCCTTGGTATGTGACTGCACAGATATTGTTAGTGCGCGCAGGCTGGAGCCAAAGAATGTTTTGCTGGCTTTTGGTGTCATGTTAAGACAAATTAGGCTTTTTCATTTTAGAAAACCAACAGAAACAAAGCATTTTGCTTTGCTGTCCTCAGCAAAAGCTTTGCTAGAAGCTGTACTGGAGAGCGAAATACGTTATTATCAGTAATGAACTGGATGTACATTTTAATTGTACGCAGTGGTTCTTTGCTGGGCTTCAGCAATTTCTCCGTGTGCCCAATTCGCAGCCACAGCGACTAGCGGAGCAGGTCCTGCTTTGGGAAGGCAGTGTAGCAGGAAAGCGGGGTCTCCGGCCACAAAGATGGACAGCCAGACGTTTGCGTGCAGCCTGGGGGCAGGAGGGGGGTCCCCGCGCCTGGCACCCCCATGCTGGTACTGCCTGGTCCCCCGGCAGCTCCTGGGTCCACACAGGGTGCATGTCCCCATCCCTCAAGCGTGCTCTTCACATCTCACTCCTGTCTTATCATATACCATGGGGATTTAAGACGCCAAGCAAGGGAAAGGAAACCTCTCACCTCAAGTGCCATTCTTGAGAGTAAGCGTGGAACAGTTTGGCTTCTAAACCCTTCTAATTGAGGGAGATACGGCGAAATCGTTTCTGTCAGCATCACTATGTCTTGTAGAGCCTGGATAGGCAGGGGATACAGAGGCTTGGATGGATGCCCTGTGCTGGCCTCTGCCTGGAGTGATCTGAGCCCACCCTCAGTCCAAGTTGCTGGGAGCAGAGATGGCTTCCCGCAGCGCAGAGCGCCTGTAAATCCTTTTTGGTCAGAAAAAAGTGTTTTTTCTAGGTCAAAGCTGAGCTGTTACTGGCTGGTGAGAGACCAAGTTGAGCCTTTAGGGTGGTGCTGCTGCCTCTCCCCCTCGCCCCGAGGCAAGGGGTTCTGCGTGCCTGAGGCTGGGGGCAGCTCCACATCCCTGCGAGCCCCTCCAGCCGCTCGTCTGGCGGCAGAGCCAGCGGGGCGAGGAGAGACCCACCGCGCTCCAGCCAAGTGCTCTTGTGTTGTGTTTCGGTGTAGGCAGTAGAAGGATTGTCAAAGCGTGCCCAGGAAGATGTAACCGGGGATCTCGGGCGCGGAGGGGAACAGGTAAGAGGTGCCGACCAACGGCTCTGCCTCCACCAAAACCCTTGGGACAGAGAGGGAGAAGGAATGGTCCCGAGACGGAGGCAGTGGGGGAGCGCAGGGCTCCTGGGGAGCAGCTCCCTGAGAGCTGAGCCCACTGTCCACGGTGAGTGCAGTGGGAGGAACTGGAGAAACAAAAAGACTACGGTTCCCTTCACTCGCTCAACTTTGGCTTTATCTGATGTTTTCCCCTTCCAGCTCATTCCCACTGCGGAAAGCAAGAGGGCCCTTTTCATAAAGCCTTGTCCAGGCAGGATTTCTCCCATCCCTGACAGAGACAGGTCCCCATCACACAGAGTTTGTGCAAGGCCAGGAAAATGGGCACTGGGCAATGGGGAGCATCCTCCCTGCCGACAGCTCCTCTGCCCGCTCACCCTGGTGTTGGACCACTTTCTAGGTCTTGTGTGTGGGATGTTGAGGGAGGAAAGGACTTCTGCGATGAGGGACGGCACAGGGCTTCTTCGGTTGCAATTTGTTTGAAGTCTGCATTTAAAGGTGGTCTCAGCCTCGGGTGGCCGGGGTAGACGTTGGCTGTGAAGAATGATGATTTTTGGTTTTGGATGCAGCTGGCTCAGGTGTTGCAGGGGCTGAGATCGCTCCTCCGGGCGCCTCCATGGCAGACCCTTGTGCTGCTTTGGTCCCTGGGTGAAGGCAGCTGGACCCGTGGCTCTGGAGAGGAGGATGTTGTTTGCTTCCAGGGAGGGCCCAAATTTGTAAACAAAAAGAGAAACTGATACGAATCAACCCATAAAAATGAATGAATATGTTAAAAGGTCAGGATGGGTCTGTCTCCACAACTCAGCACTGCAGACATTCAACCAGCCTGCTCTGAATAATGGCTCTTCTGGAGCCTGAAGTAGCTTTAGGGTTGCCAGGACTCTTCCTTATCTTACATTGCTTTCCCCACCCCCCCCCAAATACTGAATTTTCTCCTTCTTAACATATGGATGCAGTTTGCCTCATGCCGCACCAGTCTCGCCTGCGGTGCTGTGCTGGGCGGCCCCGCAGAGCGAGCGGGTGCTGCCGGGCGCCCGCGGCCGCCCCTCGCACTGCGGGGCTGCTGGGCACCCACACCGGCCACCCAGCGGGTCAGGCCTTTTCTCCTCTGGGCTCCCCCCTCAGTGGGCTGCAGTTCCCTGGTAGATGCAAACGGTGACTGAGAGTTGGCCCAGGAGAGGCTGAAAGTGTGATTTGCCGTGAAGCTTCCTTAGCAGATGGCTGATCTGGGGTGGTTTGTCCCATTCCACAGGAGAAGGCGTGAGGTGACCCCATGGCTGGTCCTGGTCCCAGCTTTCCCCGCGGCTGCCCTGCTTTGCCCAACACCCTCCATCCAGCGATGGGGATTTGAGTCTGTTCATCAGTCGCTGCTCAGCACCCGTGTTGCAGGCAGTGGGAGTGGACTTTTCTCTGGAGCTTTTCCCCCCTGAAGAGTGAGGAGGATGCCACACCTGTAAAAATCTCCTACTGAAGTTTCAGGGACAAGCAACAAAAAGTATTGATCTCTGTAAGGAAGAGTTCCCAACACGTGGCTGCGCAGCTGCCCGCCTCACTGGTGGCTGCTCTGGAACCAGAACCCAGGGGGTTTATGCTCCCTAAATTAGGGAAGATTGACCTAGATTAGGGAAGACTGCTCTTACCTGGATGTCCCGTAGGAGGAAGGGACGGGATGTCCCTGCAAACCTGCCCTGCCTTGTGCAGCACGCGGCTCCCTGCTCCGGCTGATAGCCACCCTGTGCAGGGCACAGCCAGCGCGGGGGACACTGCCAGAGCTGCCGGCACTGCCCCTTTCCCTGGGAAAAGCACTGCTGAGCCCTCTGTGCTGAATGGCTTTGCTCCTCCTTTGGTGTCAGTGCTTGGTTTGCTTTTCTTTTAATCTTTCCATGTCTGGGACGCTGGTGGGGACTGGTGCACTGGAGCTGCTTGTTTGTGGCTGTGCCTGCTGGTCACCTGTGGCCGCGGTGCTCCGTGGCAGCAGCAGGAATCTGCCACACGAAGGCGAGGAGGAGCAGGGGATGGGTACCTGCCCTTCAGCTGCTGCCGGAGGCTTAGGGACACCCCCGCAGCCGGAGGCGAACCCTCTGGGTGCCCCTTTGCTCCTGCTCTCGTCTGGGCAGGTCGGGGTGTTTGATTCCCCCGTGACAGCACAGTGAGTGCATGTATCCCTTTGGTGACTTCCCTCTGTGGTGGTCCTGTGGCCACCACCTGTGGGCGGCTGTGGGCTGGCAGCCTTGCGGGATCTTTTTCAAACCCCGCAGGGCACAGCATCCACCAGCACCGCTGGCACAGAGGCGGTGACAGAGCACTCCAGGCATCCATGTCCCATAGCCTCGAGGTGCACCAGTGCCCCGTGTCCTGCTGGTCCCACTGAGACCTGTCCCCTGGCCCATGTGTAGAAACTGCCCTTGGCAGAGGGATGCCTGGCAGCAGGTTAACAGTGTGCCAGCTCCCCGTCTCCCTGCCGAGCCGTCCCCCACCACACCCCCTGCTCCCGCACTTCACCCCAGCCACAAAGCAGTTAATATTTGTTGATCACAGCGGCGTGCTCGGTGCTCCACGCGGCTCTCGGATGCAGTGTGATACTCCCCAGTCTCCAGGGATCTCGTGGCATTTTGCCCAGATGGCATCGGTCTGTGTCTCAAGGACATAACACGGCGCCTACGGCTCTGTGCAGCAGCGCTGGAGTGACAGATGAAGCTGAGGCGCTCCTTCATCTCTGCTGAGAGGGAAGAAAACATCCTGAAAATGCCCTGTCTCCAGCCAGCCGCTCCCTTTCGCCTCCACGAATGAGCCGGTACCCGGCAGCCACCCGGGTCGCTTCGTGCGGGAGCAGCACTGGCCGAGCACGTGGGGTCCCCTCTCCCCGCAGAGGAGAGGCCGTGCTTGGCTCCTTCTCCTTCCACTGCCACAGCAGGTAGGTGAGACGCCCCCATTGTCCCCGTCTTCCCTGCCACTGCGTGCCCACCGTGCCCTGCTCTACTGCCCACCGCTTCCCAGCATCATCCCCGCCCTCTCCCATGTTCATCCTTTCGGAGCGGCGCTGTGGGTGACCTGCCCGCAGGGTGCAGGCAGACGTGGGAAGCCATTGCCACTCCCTGGGGGTGGTGGCCACTGCCCTCTCCGCTGCCCACTCTGCATTTTCAGAGCCAGGGGCACCCATTGATGCCGTGGCTCTGCAGCAGGAGGCTGGGGTGTGGTGTGGGACATGGGCAAAGCAGCCGGGTGCGGGGCAGAGGGTGCAGCCGGGGAGGCCGGCACGGCTGCCTGGGGCTTGGTACGGGGCGAAGGTGTGGGCTGCACAGGAACCCCCGGGTTTGGCTTTGGTGGCATCTGACACGTCCTGGGCATCTTAGCAAAGCAGGAAAAGGGGCTGCAAATCTGCGCTGGTGCAGGAGCTCCTGCTGCATGCACAGCCCTAGCATGGAGGGGGGCCATGAGCAGCATCCCGGGAACCCTCTTCTGTGGGCCCTGGCTCCTCCCGTTCCGACTCACCCCCGTGCTGACGGCACCCGAGTTGTTAAATCCTGCCCTCCTGGGCCTTCGAGCATCAAGGAGACATTCACGGTGATCTTGGCACATGGCAGCTTGAGGGACAGCTTGGTGGTTTTGGATATGACCAGGGAAGTGCTCTGCTGCCCTTGTGCCACGCTCCTGCCTGGGTGCAGGGGGTCCATGGTGCACCAGAGGGAGGGGGGGCGGTGCACGTCCTTCACACCTCGTGCTGGCAGCACGGCCGTGAGACCGGCCGTGTTCTTCCTCAGCTGAGTTTTCTCTGTGCTTTTGCTGGCTGGAGCCAGCGAGGAGAAGAGGATCTAGGGACGGGAGCAGCCCGACCCCGAGCAGGAGTGTGTGGGAATGAGCTGCTCTCAGGCAGGAGCCATGGCTGCGGGTCACCCTTTCAGTGACAAAGGTGTCTCGGGGAGAGACCCACCATCAGTTGATGTGCCGGGCTGGCACCGCAGAGCCAACCCGTGGGTGCCAAGAGCTGCAAGTTGCCTGATCCCAGTGGATTTCCACCCATTTTGGGCTCCTTGGAGAAGGGTGGTGCTGGCATTGATCCCCTCCCCATCCGCAGAGTGGGAGAGTTTTTTCTTGCACCAGCCCAGAGCTCTCACGATGCTCAGGGAACCACAGCCAGTGCCATTTACAGCAGCGGCACACGCCGAATTAACCAACCGAACCGAGCACGCCCCGTGACGGAAATGAGCCCCCAGCCCCGCTGTGCTGGTGAGGTGCTGGCACAGGCACTGCTGCTCTGCCCACCCCTGAGGCTGGCAGCACGGCGGGAGTGGGAGCTGCGGCCACCAGGAGCCACCAGTCCCCTGCCACGCAGGCAGCTGATTTAGTACGAAATGAAAATTTTGTTTGTTTTTCTCTTTTTTTTTTTCTTTTTCCCCATTTCCTCCCGTGTGTGGCCAGTGGAGTGTTCCCTCGCTGCGGTTCATTAGAGCCCAGCACCGCCGCAGCCACCCCTTCCCCGCGGCTGCCGTGTGCTGGGAATGCCAATGAGGCTGCCGGCACGCTGCGCCCAGCAAACTGCAGAGCGTGTTTGTCCTGAATGCAGAATAATTAATGGTTTAGAGGAATCAAGTGAATTACATTGGAGCTGTTGCCCAATTAGTTAAACTAATTGAGAAGTAAGGAGGGCTACCAGGGACGCGGTGCCCTGTGGCAGCCACGGTGTCCCCGTCAGCACGCAGCCCCAGCCCCACCACAGGAACGGGGCCATACCCAAATCCTTTCTGCAGAGCCGAGGTGTCTGTTTTTGCTGTACTGCAGGAAAATTAGGGGAATTTTTCTTATTTATTTATAATTATTCTTATATATTCTCTATATGCTTATATATTCTCCATAGTCTTATTTATGAGTATTCATATATATTTATATACTAGGGAAAATTTCCTTATTTTTTTATCTGATTTGTGTTTCTGTGTGCATGCAGAGCTAGATTTTTAATTTCAGCCTTTCTATGTGGGTGTGTGGCTGGTTTGCAACCTGGTCCTTTTCCCTAATGTCACATCCTCTGTCGTCAGGTCTGGCCTCGCAGTCGGTGGTGGTCTCTGCATCCTGTCCCCTCTGTACTGGGGATGTCGCGATATTGCTGTCCTTGACGATAGGGTGAGCACCGCCCTCTGGTCCCGCAGACATCAAGGGGGAGATCGCATAAGGTGAGGGAGGGAAGAGACATATATTTGTGGAATCACAGAAATGGACGTGCCCTGGTACTTTCTGCTTGAAATCAAGAAAATTTCAAGTAATGCGAAGCTCTGCACTTAATATGGCAGGAATAAGCCTTACAATGCTTTGATACTAATTCTGGCTGGAAAAAACATACATATATATATGTATTTATATATATATGTATATATATGTGTGTGTGTGTATAGGGATGCTCCACTATCTATATGGATGGAAGGGTGGGGGAGCGCCCTGCATGCTGCGATGCCATGGGACCAGCCCTGGGCTTTGTCCGGGCGGATGCTCATTGAGTTATGCTTCCCCCCCGCCCCGTATTCGCTGTGACAGATTACAGCTTGATAGAGCCGCAAACACCGAATAGCAACAGAGGCGTCAATTTAGTTATTAACAAAGGCTGGTATTCAAATGGCGCTGGCACGGCTCCAAGGCGCAGGAGCTT
>VXBO01008387.1:34744-76608 GCA_013400135.1 Rhinoptilus africanus
GGGGGGAGGGGAAAAAAAAAAAGAAAAAGAAAGATTTAAATACAAAAATATAAGCAGGTCTGTCTCCTGCCTTCACCTGCCCTGTTGTGGTTGAGCCGTGCCTGCCGCCCAGAGACTGGCGGGTGCGGGGAGCTCCGTGCTGCCGCCAAGCCACGGAAGCCTGCCCTCCAATCTGGCACCACGGCTCCCCATTTGGTAAGTTAACAGATCCTTCCAGCAATTAATTGGCGCAGCTCTGCTCATTTGCATGCAGGGTGCGAGCGGGCGCTCTGCCGCGTGCAGCCTCATGCCGCCGTGGCTCCACAGGACCCACTCGCCATCCCCCAATGGACCACAGCCGCTGCCCTCCGTGGGGGGCTCAGGGGTCACGCGTGGGCTCGGTGGTGGGTGTCGGTGTCCTCCCGCCCAGCGCATCCCGATGCCCTACCAGCATAGGGATGCTCCACTAAAGGGCTCCCTGCAGGCGGCGGATCAGGGCACCCTGCAGCTGCCAATTTTTGCTGCCTCCATGCTGGGATTTAAGAAAAATGACGTGTCCTGAGTGGGGTGGGTCTGGGGGGGCCGTTTGCCTTTCCTCCCGCATCCGAGGGGCGGTTAGTGCTGAGTGCTCGCAGTGCCGGTGATACGCACCCGACGCTGGGCTGCCGGTCCTGACGCGGTGGCTCCCTGACAATGCGGGTTTTATTTCAGCCAGTGCCTCAGTGCTTCCAGGCGATGTCCCCGGCAGGGATGGGGGCTCTCCCCTGCGGAGATGGAACAGGGAGCAGGAGATGAATCCGTAATGCTGGGAGCACCACGCAGCCCCAGCCTAGAAGAGGCCGGAGGCAGCCGGCCACAGGCGCGGGCAAAGCCGGCCGCCCATCATTAGGATGCAGGTCCATCGCCATCTCCCTGGAGACGATGGGAAAGGAGGGCTGGGTGAATGGGTGTCTGGTACGGCTGGCAGCCGTGCTGGGAAGAGGGCAGCTGCCTGCAGGCGCTGAAGGGCGTGGATGAATTACTGCCCCTGTCCAGGAACAAGCCTTTGTTCCCCGCACATTGTCAGCAGAGAAACAGGAGGGAAAAAGTGAAATGTCTGAGGCGCAGCCCGCGATGCGGAGCAGGCAACGGGCCCAGCCTGGCTTGCAGATCGGACTGCACCGCAGCCGCCGTGGTTTTAAGCATCAGTAACCATTTTTATTTTTATTTTTTTCTCCTTGAACTAATTATCTACAAAAGCTCTTTTGAGCTGACAGGGAATATGAATTGCCGTTCTGGTGTGGCATTGTAAGTGTAGTGATCCCATATTTAATACTCGGGGCATTCCTGGGCAATCATTAGCCCCTTTGTGCCGCTGAAGGAAGCCATATGTTTCAGAGACATCTTTAAAGATGCTTGCAGAAACAACAAAAAGAAAAAGGGATTTCTGTGTGTTGCTGAATGTGGCTGCCAATCACCCGGCGTCCCGCGCCGGCTCCCTTGTCCTCGCCTGGAATGCGAGGCAGCGGCAGCGACTTTGGTAAATACGGGCTGGTGTTTGTAGTCGGGATTTGCCGTCTGGGGGAATGAGCTCTGCAAGCTTTTAATTGGCACCAGTGTTCGCCCTGCCCCTTTCTCACATTTGCTGGCTCTCTCAAGTCTAACTCGTTTTTTAAATTTGATTGCGAGGAAGTGGCTTCCACAGTGTCGCTGCTTGAGAATACTTTTTCTCTGCTGTTCGTACAGATTTTTTTTTTTTTTTTTACTTGCAGCCAGCTGTCCCCATGAACCGGCACTTAAATAAACAAACGAGTGACCCGGGCCCTGCCGTGCTGTGCCATCCCTGGGCTCATTTCTCCAGCTCTCCTCGTAGCAGTTTGCACAGACCCTGTATTTTTATTCCGTTTAATTGGCTCCCTAATAGTTTCATGACAAGCAATTCCATTCCCATCAAAACCTGCTCATGTGAACGTTCCCTTGTGGTACAAAGGAGATAAGTAATGAGGAAAGTTGATCCCCATCAGCTGCACGGGCCCCGCTGCGGGCGTGCGTGGCATGGCCAGGGTGTCGGGGCTGTCTATGCCCCCACTGTCTGCTGGCACAGGGGGTGTGACAGGCTGCCGAGACCCGTGTTTTCAGGGAAATAGCCCAGGCTGTGCTTGCTGCGAGAACTGCAAGGCTGCTGCCACCAGTCGCACAAAGAGAGAGGATGTGTGAAGTCGTGTTCAGGTGGTTTTTGGTTTACAAGGGGTCTCAGGGGCTCCGGCCGGGGCAGCAGGGAGCCGTGCTGCAGGGAGCCTTGTGGCGAGGATGGGGAGCTGCGGACCCCGTGCTCAGGAGACAGCCCATGTGTCTCCCCGCGGGGCACCTCCGGCTCACCTGTGACCGGAGATCAGGACCTGGTTACCGGGGTCCCGTACACAGTGTGACCGAGAGGAGGTGGTGGCAGCCTCAGGACAGCTTGGCGTCCCTCCAAGTGCCGTGCGAAGCGCGCAGCCTCCCGTGCTGTGCACCCACAGCCTGGCGTGCGCACAACGAGCATCCTCTGCGCTCTTGCTGCTGGTCTCACCACGCTGGTAGCTGCGGACATAGCTCCTGGCGGGTGCCAGGACCTCGGCATCACCTCTCAGCCAGGCATCTCAGGAGGCAGGACCACCCCTGGGTGCAAGCATCCAGCTGTGCTCCAGCTGTGCTGGCTGGCAAGTGGCCGAATCCCACTGCAGCAGCACCCCAAGCCGCAGTCAGACACTGGGTCTGGGGGTTGGTGGGTCCTCCCCAGCCCCCCGTGCAGGATGGCTTCCCCTCTCCCCTCATCCCCATTGCCTCCCTCCCAGCTCTGGGGCTGTCGGGGGGTCCTGACAGCGAAGCCCCTCTAGCTGAGGCCAGCTCTTGCGCTCTGGGCTCCACTCAGGGCTGCGCCCAGCTCCCCAGGGAGGATGGGAGCCTCTCTTTCAGGCTTTATTGCTGCCTTACAGAGCGGTTCACACACAGATTACTCTCCCAAGGAGCTCAGAGAGCTGCAGATCAGCAGAGATGCCCCATTCAAGAGGAGACAGAGCTACCCTTCAGGAGCCACCAGGTAGCAACGCCAGGGACCTTCCCCCAGGACCAGGAGGGGCCTTTCCCCAGGATCTTCCCGACTGTTACACTCCAGTTTGCCCAGGTGCTCCATCCACATGCATCTTGTGCAGCACAGGTCCCGCGCCTGGCTCTGCTTCTGAGTTTGCTTCAAAATTCTGCTGAGTTTTGCTGTGGGTGCTGCCGACATTAAACATTCAAATGAGAGCTGAAACCCTGCAGGACACCAGAACTCTGTCCAGAGACCCAGGACCTGTTTGGACCCCCGAGTTCCCCAGCCCTTACGAAACCCAAGTGGCTCCATCTGGGGAGCCGGGCACTGCCCAGAGCCAAAAGCTGCAGGAGCCACTGGAGAGCAGCCCTCCACCGTTAGCATGAGCAATTAAGAATTAATTCACCAAAGGCTGTTAACAAATGGTCAGTAATTAAGGCGGACACCAACAAACAAATTTTGCTGCAAGCAGCCCTGCGGGGAGGCTGTCGGCGGGGTCAGGGGGAGCGGGAGGTGCCCCTGCGATGTGTGTCCTGCTGCAGCAGGCGTGCAAGCGTGCTTTTGGGGTGCCAGTGTGGGGGAAGGAGTCCGTGGGGCAGACAGCCTCACCACTGCTCATGCCTTGGGAAGCAGGGCAATGCCGGAGGTCACAGACTCAGCAGTCTGTTCAGCTAAAGCTGAATTTTCTCAGGGAGATCCACGCCTGCTGCTTCCCGTCCTATCGACAGAGGACACCAAGAGCAGCTTTTTCCATCCCTCTTTGAAGCAGCTCCTTGTCCATTGCAGAGGGTTGAGCAGCCCTTGGGACAGCAGCCGGTTCTGGGAAGAGTTTGTATGGCCTCTGCCCTCTACATGGGGCAGGGATGGATGGAGGGGACCCCAGCCGGAGCAAGGAGGACCCCTGCCGCAGGAGGAGCTGTGGTGAGAGCCGGGTGTGCTGCGGGGGAGGTGAGCAGCAGGCAGGGGCAGGGTGCACCAAAAGTGGTTTCACGGCTAAGGATCTGCTGGCACTTCCTGGGCTATGGTTGTAGTTCTCCTCCTGCACCTCTCAACCAAACGAGCACAGTTCCACATGGTTGTTCCTTGCATCCTTTTCCCCATCCTCTGACTACCTTTGGCTCTCCACTGCCTGGATGTGCACCCTCCAAAGCCGGTTGTGCTGCAGTGCTGAGCCGAGCAGGAAGGCAGAGCTCTGCGGCAGCGCATCCCGCTCTGCCTGACCTTTCTGTACCCGAGCCCTCGGCATTTGTGACCACCAGAGCCCTCTGACAGGCTCTTGCTTCATCCCCCAACTCCAGTGGCCAGCTTGGCTCCTCTTTGCAGGGACCCCCCCATGCCAGAGGTGTGGCGGTGGGGTGGAGGGTGAGGACCGTGCCAGGGTTGCTGGTTGAGGCTCTCAGTGAGAAGCTCAGCCCCGGTGGGGTCGTGGTGATGCCACAGGGCGGCTGCGTGAGACACCTGCGTGTGTGTGTGCTCTGCACAGCCCGGGTGAGCCATGGTTCGTAATGCCTGGAGCCACCTCTGCACCGAGCTCCAGCGCTGCCGCCCCCGTGTCCTCGTGTGGACAGCCAAGGCTCAGAAGAGGCCAGTGCAGAAAAGCCTCAAGCATCTGGGAAATGTGTGTGGGGAGCCATGGAGCCCACCCGAGAGCAGCTCCTGGGGTGGGGGCAGCAGCCGCCCCCCTCGCAGGCTTTGTGCTGCCGGGGGAAGCCGGGACCCCCGGGGCTGGGCTCATGGCAGCACCGCTGGTGGCTCTGGGGGGTCCGTGGGGTGCAGGGGAGCCAGGGCAGGGAGAGTTCTGCACGCACTCTGTGCCCAGCTCCCTGGGGAATGCCGGTGCCCGGCAGGGCTTGGTCGGGGTGTCTGCTCCGGCCATCAGCCATGAAAGGCCGCAGTTTCTAAAGCTCAGCCTGGGCACGTGGTGTGGGATTGTCTCTGTAGGCTTTCTGTTTGCTTCTGCTCCTACAGATTTACATCCAGCTTTCACTTATGCCGGATTAAAAGCCAGGAATCCATTTCTTCCAGGGATGTATCACCACATGGTGCAGGGATGGATTTAAACCCACAGGGGTGAAGCTTGTCCATGGTCATATTACAGGTGGGTCCCTGTCCCCCCAGTGCTGAGCTCTGCTGCTGCCCAGTGTGTCCCCCTGCAATCCCCCAACCTCTCCAAGCACTTTCTGTCTTGTTTTAATCAACAACCTGCCCCACAACCCCTGCCCAGCCCCTCGACATCCCTTGGGAGCCACAAGAACAGACCCACATCCTCTGCCCCTGTACCCCCCACGGCTCCCCATCACATTGGGGGGCAGCCAGATCCAGACCCTCATCTCCAAACGTCCCCACCAGCTCCACATGGCCTCCGGGTTCCCCATCAAACAGCCAGCACACAAAGCAGAGCTCCCCATCTTGATTTAATAAGTATCTGGAAATGTCATAAAAGACGTGATAATAAAAAATCAGGTGCAGGAAAATGGCTAGCCAAAAGTCATTTAAAAAAAGGAAGAGTGTAAACATAGTAGATTAAGACGCTAATTCCCATCCCTTGTATGTTCTTCATCTTTCCTGTGTCTTGACAGACAGAAATAAATGCCCCCTCTTCCCGCAAAGCACTATCTGCCTCTCCTGGCTGTATTGTAACCACGGGGTGCCCACAGCTGTAAGAGCCCATTTATTCTCAAGATTTGATGCTTTATCACTTTCAAAGGAATGGCTCAGCTAGTTCATCATGCATTCCCACTGCAAGCACTTACACTTAAAGGGCAGATAGAGATTCTGATGGTAGTACCTAAATTTGATTTTTGATGCTCTGAAGTATCTCCACAAATTAAAGACCTGCAGTTGTGCCTTTGCATACACCATGCAACAAGGCAACAGGAAGAAAGACAAAAACCAAAATGAAAAACAGTACACATGAGTTAGGAGTAGCCAGAGTGTCCTCCTGTAATTGAGGCTCTGTGAAAGTAAGAGCTGTGGGTTCTTGGTTTGTTGTTTGGGTTTTTTCTTGTAAATGTAGCCAAATTAAATGCCAGTAAATTCCCAAGCCCAACACCAGTGCGATAAAGACAGCAGCCAGATCAGCAGCTAAGTGATGGATGTGTTAATGTTTTAATAGGCCAACCACCTCATAAATAATTTGCTCAGTTCTAGAGTAATTGACCTGGTCACAGTGGTAATAAAGGGCTGTCCCCAGGGCTCTTGTTCAAAGGTTCAGCAAACCCTTCCAGAGAAAGTCTTAAGTAGCTTTTAACAATATATATTTTATATTGTTACAGTCTGGTACCCTGCTAATTCCTCAGTCAGTGCAAACACCATCAGTTCATCTCTGTGGATATTTCAATTAAAAAAACCCAGAAATTGTAACGGAGAGTGGTTTTTGTCAGGAGAGCGCTTTGTTTGCCCTCCGGTGAGTGGGGACCTGTGTGCGGAGCATCCCTCCGCGGAGCACGGCTCAGTGAGGAAGGATGGAGCCTGCAGTGGTGCCCGGCACAGGGGAGTGGTGGTGGGCGGCTGGGCTGGGGGTGGCTGCATGGGAGCCCACCCGCTGCAGCCAGGCCACCGGGACAGGTCCGTGGCCACCAGCTGTCGCACGCAGCAGGAGCAGACGGAGCCCAGCACGGGGACGGGCTCTCCCAGGGTGTTTCTCTTGTGTACTGGATATGCTGCTTGTGTACCCTTTTATATTGTTTTTCCCTCTAGTGTACTGAATATTTTGCTTGTGTGGTGGATATTCCTGTGGCATACTGGTCATTCCTGTCATTTACTGGATATTGCTCTTGTGTACTGAGTATTTCTCTTGTGTACTGGGTATTCCCATGGCACACTGTGTATCACTTTCCAGTGCTGGCACTGGGAGCAGTTTTACCTTGCCCAGGGCAGGGCTGCTTTATCGTTAGGATTTCTAACCTTTGCTGTCGTGGGGGTCTGGCAGTTCACGGCGTCTGCAACTCTACCCATAGGCATAGTGTATTTCTTTGAATAATTTTTTTTTGCATTGTTAATTTGAGGTTAACATCCCTGCGCTGCATCCCAGCAGGCCCATGTTGTTTTGACTGCGTGGTGCTGCGGGATTTGTCTCACCAAATGCTTTGCTGTGTCGGTGAGATGGGCCAACATGGTCGCGTTTCCGTAGCTGCAAATAAGGAAGACACCAAACACCAGCATCGTCAAATAAAATCAATGGCAGACACCTCCAGCATTGCACCTCCGGTACGAGGATGTGATTGAGTTTGAGACAATGGGGAAACACCCCTTGTTTTGGAGAGCAGATCAGCAGCCCCTCAGTTGCACAGGGAGGTTTGTTCACCGGTCCGGCAGCGCAGGGCTTGGGATGACAGACTGGAGTGTCCGTCCTCGTTGCTGACTCCCAGCTGGTCCTTTGCTCTGACAGGAGGATGTGGTCGAGGGGGAGGAGGGACCCCCCCGGGCTGTGGCTGCTGGCGGCAGCCCTGACCCACAGTGCCACGGCGCTTCATGTGCCTTGTCGGGGATGACTTTTCAATACGATGAAAAACACTGCTGGCTTCAGCACTGGCTTTTCTCTCTGCCTGGCTTCGCTGCTGCGGGTACCCAAATGGAGGCGGGCAGGGTGGCCCATTCGCCCCCTCCCGCCACACGCTGGCATAAATCCCTGTGTTTCGGGAAGACTCATGCCACAGCTTAGATGCAATAACCAAAGTGAATAGTGCCGCCTGTAAAACACTGTTGTAGTCAAATGTCTCACTGCTCTGTGTCGGTTCCATGTGGCAGGGCCTGGTGCTGAGTCATTTCATGCAATTATAGCTGCAGTCGTTAGCACTGGAGGTGCCGCATTAGGGGTGTGGGAGCTACTGGTGTTCCCCAGCACTCGCCAACCCTCAGGAGGCTCCTGTGGCCCTGGATGGCTCCGTACCTGCCTGGGATGGGGGTCTGTGTGGAGAGGAAGCCTGGGAAGCCTCACTGGGATGAAGGCTTGTGATGATTGCAGCTGCCATGGCCAGGGAAGAAGCTGGAGGAGTTTTTGGGTGCCCTCGAGCATGGTCACTGGGTAGCCATGGGCATGGGAGTCTGGTCCACGGTTTCTGCATCAGGCACAGCGGGTACCATAGCAGCATCTCTGCAGGGATGGGGCTTCAATGGAAAGAGGCATTTTACCTGCCCAGTGCTGCCTCTGTGGGTGATGCTCCTTGCAAGGTGCCCTGGCCAGGGCCGATATCAGATTAACTGGGAGAGGAAGGGCTTGTGCCTGGGAGTCTGTGGGGGCACTGGTGAGGGGCAGCGGTCTGGCAGGATCGTCCACAGGATCACAGTGTCTGGGGGAAAGAGAAGCCCCCATATGAGTGTGGGCTGGCAGGCAGGGTGCGGCTGCTGGCAGCCCGGCAGTGCCTGGCTTGGAAAAGGGGCCAGTGGCCAAAAGGACCAAGAGGGAAAAGGGCATTTACTACCCTGGCTTTGCGTATCTGTTTTGCTGGGTGCTGGCCATGCTCTGTGCCCGCTCTCCTGATGTCAGTGGTGGCGAAGCACCTCCCTCCCTGGCAGCTGTGGCACGAGCGGAGCCGCTTTGCCAAGTTGGCAGAATTCCTGCCTGGGAGCCCACCAGCTGTGGTGCGGAGATTGGCACCGTGCTCTGCCCTCTGCTTCTCCGCAGGGACTGTGAGCCGGACCCGCCTGCGCCGGGGCTCCCTGGGGCTGTTGGATGCCTCTGTGCCGGCGACGCAGCCCGGGATCCCCTGACTGTGGCATCCCCTCTCCAGTAGCATCTTTCCTTCCAAACATCCCTTCTCCTCCCCTCCTGCCCGCGCAGCCTCTTCCCAATCATCAGAGGCAAATGTGGCTGTAATGAAAAGTAAATTTAATATCCTTGCCCCTATTTTTGTAAATTAGTAATACCGTCAGCTACAGAATAAATGACACCTAATTACTGTTCGGGGAAGTTCATGCAGAAGTGCTTAGCTGTGAGGTGATCATAGGGAAGCACCATCAGTGATGGAAAATGAACAAGATGCCGGCTGTAGGAAACTGTAATTACAGAGGACTGACATACTGTGAGCTGTTTATGATAATGAAGTGGTGCATCAAATCAAATTAACCTTAGTTATTTAACACAGAATGCACCGAGGACTTGTCTCAGCAGATGCTAAATCCAAAACCGGAGCCGGTTGCTGAAGTCAGAGAAGCGGCTCAAATGCAGGCACGGGCGGTCACTTTTATTTGAGATAGGTTTCATGAGCAGCCGCTGCAGCGTGCTGGGGCAGTGGGGCTGTGCGATGGCAAAGGATAACACCGGCAGAGAGCCGGCAGAGCTGCTGCTGGCAGCCCGGAGGGCTGCGGTGCTGCCGGGGAGCCCCACCACTGCTGCCGGCTGCCTCTTGGCGGGGAAGAGCCCGCGGCGGCATCGCTGAGCCCCCGTGCCCCCCACCATGCACCCCTTGTTCTGCTCTGCGCCGACGGCCCCGTGCTCGCTTGCGGCTGGAGCAGAGCCAAGGCAAGGTCAGTATTCCCACCCTGGGAGGGGGTAACGAACGCCAGGGAGGGGGGGGTCTGTGTGTGTTTTTTCTCTCAGTCCAGTGGGGTCTAGGTGCAGGGCAGCAGGATGCTCTCCTGCCCGGAGTGCCAGGCACGCCGCTGGCTGCTCCACGTTTTAGGGCAAAGGATGCAAGTGCTGCTGTGCTCTTGTAAAAGGGTTTCGTTTGCCCATCTCTCCTCCCCACGAAGGCTGCGGTGCTCGCTGGGGGAGCGTTCCCGTCAGGATCCCTTCGCACTGACGGGTGAGTAACCTTTCAAATTAGCCCAAACACTCCATTAAAGATTAATGAGCTTTCTAAACAAGGGTCCCTTCTGTGCACCGAGCTGTTTGCAGCACTGCACATTCCTCCCTGCCGGAGGAAGGGATTGCCGTGCTGTAGCCGGGGCTTGGCAGTGCTGGAGATGCCGGCACAAGCTCAGCTGGGCCGGGGGGCTCCCAAGAGCAAAGGGGCAAAGAGGCAAACACGCTTTATGTCGGCTATTCTGTAAATAATATTGAAAGGCTGGTTGTGTCAGTGGTGTTTTTTTGGTGAAAGGGAGGAGGTAGGAGAGCCCGGCCCCGGGCGGCAGGGATGCTGGCCATGCTCTGGTGGCTCAGATTGGCTGATTTTTGGCTTTGCAAGGCAGGAGAGGTTGATGCAGGCAGCAGTTGATGCAGAATTCAAAGAGCTCTGGTGACCAGGGTATGGCACCGCAGTGGGCAACTGCCTGTGGGCACAGCTCAGCCACGCACGCTGCTGAAGGGTGAGAAAAGGAACCAGCCTGAATAAAAGGCCTCTTGCCCTGGCTCGTAGTGTCCATGTCCTGCTGGTTTGCTGGCTTTCTGAGTACCTTAACTGCTTGTGAACATTTTGTTACGTGTTGTTTTGATTTGGTTTGTGTTAGAAAATATTTGCTCAGTGCCCTGCATGCCTGTGGGGGCCTGTGGGTTGCTGAGTCCCTCCTCAGGGAAAGGATTCCTCTGCAGGACTTCCCACTTGTTGGAAAAATGCAAATTGCATCTCCAGCAAAAGGCTTTCCTCTGTAATTCAAAGAGCTTGACGGATTTTTGGAGTAGCTGCAGTTAAATTAACCTTGAATTATGTTTCTGCATATCTTTCTGTTTATCAGATTTTTTTTAAAAATGTGTTATTGTCTTTTTTACTGTCCAGCAAGAATGATTTTCATCCACATGCACAGCCCTGCACAAGCTCAGGTGCTCAAACAGGCAGCAAAGTGCTGAGCAGGCAGGTCACAGAAGCGGGTGACACTGTGGCGGCCCTTTCGGGGCCATTGCCCAAACGCTTCCCCTGGGCTGGGGGGGGGCGGGTGTGCGGGGGCCAGGGGGGCCCCAGCACCGGGAATCCGACTGCCTGGCACCTGCCTGGCATGGATCCCCTGCCGGAGTGCGGGATCCTGCCCGACATCGGGTACTGTGGTGCTGAACTGCACGGGCACTTCTCTCCGAGCCCTCTCATCTTTGGCCCTGTCCTGGCAGCTCCTCTGTGTATAAATTAGCACCCCAGTGGTCATCCTAATAATTCCTCCTCAAATGCTGGGTTTGAGCTCTGGTTCGCAGCGCAGGGCGCCAGCTTTTGTGGTTATGAGTTCATTTTGCTTCCTTCCATCTATATGAAAATGCCTTGTGAGTCCTGAGAGTTAATCACTATTGTACAGGAATAAAGAGGGGAGATTTTCTCTAATCCCCTTTAAATGGCCTCCAAATGAGAGCTCCAATGAAGATGACTAATGACAGACATGATTAAACTAATTTAGTAGGTGAAGCTTTGATGGGAGCCCTCCCAAGCCCAGGTATAGCCTTGGGGGACTGTGCACTAACTCTCCGTGCTCCAAAGGCAGACCTCCTTGCTGTCATACTCAAATTAAGCAAACTGATTATTTTTTGTTTTGTCTTGACCGGAGGATTCCCTTTTTTTTAAATCAAAAATATTTCTGTATTTTTTCTACAAACCTTTTACTTAGCTCTGCCAAATATTATCTCACTAATGGGATGCTAAATCCAGATTCACTTAATAGCCAGCTACATCCCTCATACCTTATCCAATACCACTCATCAAAGGGTTCCCTCTGAACGTGCGTTTGTCTTTCAAGAGCTGATAAGAGTAATGAAATATAAAGTCAGAGAAATATGTCTGAGGATGTCTCGAAAGAAGATGCACTCGGTGCTGGAAGCCTGTTGTGGTAGGCTGTGGTACCAGGCGGGGGATGGCTGAAATGCAGATAAAGCATGACTGCAGTGCTGTGCTGTGCGGGAGCGGGCGACGAGCAGGCAGAGCCCTGTGGTCTCTGAGCAAGGACAGTGGCCGTGAGCTCAGGGCAGCACCGTGTCTGCCATGCAGCTTTGAGGTGCAAGCTCTCCCCCCGCGAGGTGATTTCCTGGCAGAGCAAAGGTCTTGCAAGGCTGGTGTGAGGCCAGGGAAGATGCGCGTGAAGGACCAAGACAATGATGGGGTCTGAATTCAGGCTCCACTTGAACCACTCTTGAGACAACCTCCTTTTGTGGCCCCGGAAAGCTGCTGAGCTTTCCCATGCTCCAATCCTCCAGCCAGCCATACCGCTTAGTTCACTGGGTCTGGAGAGCATAAATTAGCTACAATTTATGGGATACTTGTAAAAAGTTGAATCTAACTGTTAAAGACTGTTGTTGTTATTGTTAACACATGATACTTTCAAAATATCATTGTTTTGTCAGGGCACGAGGATTCCCAGCAGCACTTTTCCCATACAAAAGGCTTGTATATCCTGGCGGCTGCGCTGCCGTGGAACCGAAGCTGTCAGTGACAGTCACTCTGAGGCAGGCAGCCAGATTGGCCCTACAGACAACCCCCGTGGCTCGGCAGGGACTGGCATCTCGTGGTGCATTGCTCTTCTGTAATTACTAACTGCTGCTCCCAGGCAGTGAAGCAGGACTCTGCTCAGCCCTGCGCCTCTTCTGGTACCCAGGGTGGCTTTACGTGAGTGATCACCCTTCCGGGTCCACACATGGGCACAGGGCAGGAGTCAGCTCCAGCTGGCAGGTGGCATTGCCGAGGCTGGGATCTCCTCAACAGAGATTGCTCATTTGCAGCAGGACAGGGGGAATTACATTAATAGGGAATATGTGCGTCAGTATGGAGGACTTCAGGTGGCACTTGCAGCATTGGTGGTGGAGTCCAGTCGTATAAAGGTGTTTGGCATGGGGAATGAGATGCACAGAGTGAGCTGTGTGCTGGGAGCAGCCTCCTGCCCTCGTAGGGGGGTCAGCAGGACACCCTGTGGCCCTTTGCCAGAGGAGGGTCAATGGGAGAGATCCTCTGCCTGCCTCTGCTGGGCTTCACTGTGTGTCTGCCCTGGACTGTCCCCATCACCTCCCCATCAGGCACACGTCGCCCTCCAGCCCTCATCCTGCTGCCCAGCCCGGCCCCTGCTGCCCCTCTCCTGGCTTTTTGGGAGTTTGGGAGTACCTCAAGCTCTGGCACAGACCCTGAGGACATATGTCTGTCTGCCTCCTTCCTCCCTTAACACAGAGCATCCCTCTGAGCCGCTCTCTCCCCATTGCATTAGGGTGACCGCCCTGTCCCTGCGTGTTTCCATTCCCTGAATCCTTGTGGGAAGCTGCAGCCTCTCCTCCCTCCTACTCCTGGATAACAACACTGCAATATGCTTTCTCTTACCAAACTGTAATCTGTTCTTACGTATAACAAACAGCAATAGATTCCCTTATAGGCCTATTAAAATACCAAAACCTGCACAGAGAGAAGTGTAAGAATATGCAGGACAAAATCAGGGTGTCCCATCCCTTCCCTGCAGTACTGGGCGTGATTAATGTGACACTATTGCTGTCCATCTTGCTTTTGTTTAATTATAATTTTTGTATTGTTCATGTCTCTGGAGACCCGATCTGGCGGGAATGACTTGATGGATTATGTATGAAATCCAGGTCAATATGTCCAAGTATTACTGCCTCATAATTTGCTGCGCCACAGAGGCCAATATAGATGCCTTGGGTTATTAATTATACCAATATATTTTCATGAGTAATGTGATTAATTAGGCTGTATATATTACAGTTGTGGGCCTGTTCTGTTGCTGTGTTTGCTCTTGGATGTAAGTGGCTGGCTCAGAGAGCAGGCAGCAAAATCTGTAGCTTGGACTCGGTCTCATTCCTTCTCTTCTCAAGCATTCAGGGGAAAAAGACAACTCCATATGCTGCACTTCGCGTGCCAGGGAGCCACAAGGCAGCGGGGGAGAGGAACGCAGGGCTGTCTCCAGCAACAGTCACAGGGTGGTTGATCCTGGGGAGGGACGGGTGCTGCTGGGGCTCTCCTGGCTGTGGCCGGTCCCTGAGATGCTGCCCAGAGCTGGCTGCCAGGCTGCAGCCTCAGCTCTGGGGGACCAACAAACCCTTGGTGGTGGCAGGACAAACAGGCAGAAGACGAATGGGCTGGAGGGGATGAGTCCTGCCCTGGGGATGCCCATGGCATCCCACGCATGGGGGCAGTCGGATCACACTGCCTGGGATGGCTCCCATTGGCATCTCAGCACTGCCTGGCCCCGCTTTTAGCACTGAGAAGGTGAATTACACTTTAAATAAATCACAGAGACGCATCTGCTCTCACTGAACTTCTTAAAAAGTGTATCTTAGAATCACAGAATGGTTTGGGCTGGAAGGGACCTCAAAGACCATCCAGTGCCCCCCCTGCCCTGGGCAGGGACACCTCCCACCAGCCCAGGCTGCTCCAAGCCCCGTCCAACCTGGCCTTGAACCCCTCCAGGGATGGGGCAGCCACAGCTTCTCTGGGCAACCTCTTTCAGTGTCTCACCACCCTCACAGTAGAGAATTTCTTCCTAATGTCTAATCTAAGTCTCCCATCTTTCAGTTTAAAACTGTCACCCCTCGCCCTGTTGCTCCAATCCCTAAGAACGAGTCCCTCCCCATCCCTCCTATAGGCCCCCTTTGGGTACTGGCAGGGGCTCTAAGGTCTCCCCAGAGCCTTCTCCAGGCTGAACAACTCCAACTCTCTCAACCTGTCCTCAGTATCAATGAAGTTGTTCCTGTAACGCATTTTTATTTTCCTTTTACAAGCTCAAAGTACAGGATCTAAGCCATGCAGAGTGTGGGGTTCCTCCACTGCTGGCTTATGACACCTGTGGGGCTTGGGTTCACAAAGCGGTTTTCACCTGTCATGGGCGATATCCTGATAAGCCGTTGTCAGTCTGCAAGGTGCAAAGTCAGGATAAAGAGTTTGCAGCTTTGCTGTGGTGTGAAAATATTCACAGAAAACCAGATTTTTGACAAAAGCAGCAGCCTCCCCAGCTTGCTGGGCACGTTTGCTCTGTGTCAGGGCTTCAGCCTCCCTGGCAGCCCGCAACCTGTGTCCCAGCCAGCACTGGGACCTGGGAAGTCCATGGTCCCCCACCTCAGCATCACCAAACCTCCCAAAGCGTGGTGCTGCCCGGCTGCAGCTGGGCTCTGCCAGGCTCCTGCGGGGCCAGAGGAACCTCTGCCGCCGTCTCTGCCTCTCACTGTCAGACCTCTGCTCTGTCATCACAACGGAGCTGAAACCTCTTCTCTCTTTTGTTTCCATAAAGGTCAAAGAAGAGTCATCATCCTTTAAGTGCCAAGAAGCAGCCTTCTACCCTCTGGTGCAAGAAGACTTTGAACAGTAAGGCAGCTGCTTTTTTTTCCAATGGTTGCTGCTTGATTGCATGTACCTTGATTTTACTCCAGCCTTTTGTTTCCTTCCTGTCACGAGTTTGATTGCAAGGCTTTGTTTCTTTGCTTTTTCACATAACTTAACCCTGGCAGTCACACAAACAATCATGTCGGTGATGGGGTATTGTCCTGTCCCCCCCAGTAATGCTTCGAGATCTTGAGTTGCAATTTTCCCATCAAGTTATTCATTCAGTGGGAATGGCAGGAACTGAGGGAGGGTAATCCTGGCTTCTCTGGAGCCTTGCTCACCCCTCTGAGGGTATCTGGGAGCCCTTCCTGCAGGGGCAAGGGCTGGATCGCAGCTCCATTGACCGGTGGTCCTGCAAGCACCCAGCCTGGGGCTCAGGGCAGGCTGGGGGACCCCATTTCTGTGTGGTTTTACTGTTTGAGTGGAAGGGCATGACTTGTGTGCCTCAAGGGGACCGAGGACAGAGAGTTGACAGGGTGCAGGATCAAACCCGGTGTCATTAAGGTGAGCAGAAGCTGCTCCAGGCGATCTCTTTGCATCCTTGCCTGCTGAGGGAAGCAGGTATTGGATCCTGTTAAAGTTTCTGACATTTCCAGAGTGCTCTTTCTGCACCTTGGGGTGAAACCCAAACCTTTCACCACGCTGTGGTGGACCCTGAAGGAGGCAGAGTCCCCATTCCCTGTGTCTCCATCCAGCTGCCCCGCACGGGCTGGCCCAGAGCCCAAGCGCCAGTGAGGCATGTTTTGCTGCATGGTTTCGTACAAAGGTGGAGAGCGGCGCAGACACACAAGGGCTCATCTGCAGCTGTTCGGCTGCGCGGGACCTTGATTTAATTATGCCAATGGTTGCAGTTGGCAGCAGCCTGACGTGTGCAGTCCCTGCCAGGTGGCTGTCACAGCTCTCCAGAAGCTCTGTCTGTTTGCGGCTCCCTGCAGCCATCGTTTGGGCTGTGCCATCGGACTCGGGCTCCCCTTTCTTCCCAGCCCAGCATGGCCATGAGGTGCCGAGGAGGATCGTCACCTTCACCTTGGCACGGCCAGCAAACCCCCAGTGCAGAGGCTGTCGTACTGGTAAAACGGTACATCAGCTGGGATCGCAGATCCCAGGGGGGAAATGGGGAGAGACCCTGCCAGCAGCTCTGGGGATGGCACACACACTGTTTGCACGGTAGGAAGGGTTTGCTATCTTGTGTGCTGGTGTGCAGAAACCTACCTAAGCGTGGCTGCAATGAAATGGCAGAAAAGGTGTGGCAGCTGCAGTGTGGTGGAGTTGCCTGACACCACCAAAAGCCATCCGTGCCAGTCCCACGCTGCGGCCACCGCACCCGTCTCCCTGTCCCAGGGCAGGGCGTGCGGGAAGCCCGGGGGAAGCATGGTGGCACCGTGCTGCAGTGACCAGCAGCTGCCCTGGCGTGGAAATGGAGCAGTCAGCCATAAATTTGGCATGATGAGGGCAGGTTGGGACACAGTTGGGATTGCCGATGAGCTCTTTTCACGTCCTGCTGTGTGTTTATTTGTTTGTCCTGAGCTATGGGGAGTGTGAATCCCCCCTCTCCAGCAGGCTCAGGTGCTGGTGGGGCTGCAGCCCTCGGCTCTCGGTGCCCATGGCTGCATGGGGCTGTGCCGCTCCGGGGGTTTCCATGAGCAGCGTGGCCCTGGGGCTTCCCTATCCTGCTTGCCAGGGTGGACGGAGTGATTACCTTCACTCATAAGAGAGAGATAGTGAAATATTTATTAATATAAAACAGTGATTTGACAAAGTTAGTAGTGAATGCGACAGTATTTTACAAGATTCAATTGCAAGGTGCACTTGATTATTTACCGCATAGAGGACAGGTCAGACAGAGCTGTCAGGGAGACTCTCCCGTTGAGTCACGAGGTTCAGAGAGGACCCCTGGCTTTCTGAACTCCTTCTCAGAGGGGCGGCTGGATCCAATCCTAGTCCCAAACTTGGTCAGTGGTTTATGTCTAAAGGATTATATATGTGCAGTCAATCCTTTATATCACTTAGCTAAGATTTCAAAGTTTAGCATGGTATTAGTCATTACCGAGCATCTGTTGTGGCAAGGAAGAATCTCTCAGCCTCGAGGAGCAGAACCTTAAGCGAGCGTCCCCACTCAAGGGGAGATCCTGGCGTGCAGCCCACTGCCATGCAGGACAGCCCAAAGGGGTCTGGGGCTGTCTGCTATTTATAGAGTAAGAGAATTGACCTATAGTCATATTCCCATGGGAATACCCACGGGAGGGGAAAGAGAGAGAGCACACTGCCACACGGTGCAAGCGGGACTGAGCCCCGAGGTGACACCCTGCCCCGCACATGGGGAGTGGGGCTGTGCCAGCCCACAGGGAAGCAGCCGTGGGCTGCAGAGGACACCCCACAGGGCACCATCTGCTGCCGTAAGGGCCTTTCCGAATCATGGGAACAGCGTCGTCCACAGAGAAAAGCAGTGTTTGTGTTTCTTGGCAGCGTTTGTGTTTCTTGTCAGGTCTCTGAAGTAGCTTGTGCTGTGTTTCTGAGCCCCACACCTCTTCTCTGACACTGGGACACACTGGAAGGGAAATGATGCCATTCCCTGGGTGGGGGACCTGTGCTGAGTTTGGATGGACGTGTGTGCCCTGCCCCGTGTCAAAGCATGGTGCTCAGGTTATGGTGAGGACAATTCTCCCGTTGTCCTGACCAGCTCGGCCTGGAAGGCCCCGGGGAACTCAGTATGAAATTAAACCTTCCGGAGATGGTCCTGCCCCAGGGATTCAGCCACAAGCCGGGGAGGAGTCTTCTATATTCCACATTTAGTTCTTGGGATTGTCCCCCCTCCCCCGACTCCCCACCCAAGTCCATGGCTGAAAATGTCTTTTAGAAGCTCCGGTCATAGTCAAAATTAAATCAGAATATGAACTATTACTCAAAGTGACTTGGAGTTGCTCAAGATTTATATGCTTTGGGCAGCTGGAACTCCATTTGCCGGGATACCTGGGGAAGCCTCCGCCACTAGCCCACCATGACCGTTTGCAATTTCACACCACTTTAAACTCGCTCTTATTGAGATTGAGGAGATGAAAAATGTCTTTATTAAGGGGAGTCACAGGTCCCTGATTGGCTGCTAAATGTGTTTAATGTGAGCAGGGAGGGCAGGAGGGGCTGTGGGGAGGAGGGGCCACGCTGGTCACGGAGCTCCCATACGAGCCTGGCAGGGCACAGTGGCTCCAAATGAAGGGTTTCTCCTTAGTTTTCCTGATGCTTTGACCATCTCGAGGTGGTCAGTGGCATTTGCTTTGGGCCAGCAAGGTGGCTTGTTGAACTCTCCATCGCCCCATGGTTCAGGCGTGGGAGGAGGTGATGTGTGGCCGATGTGCTGGGTTCCATGCAGAGCTGTAAATCAGGGGGATGATGGGAAGAGCACAGGGCTTGGGTGTCCCCAAAGGTGGGGACTTGGGTGTGCATCCCATCACCCATGCAATGGTGCAGGTATTCCTCTTCCCTTTGTGGCTCTGTTTGTTCCCCATCCACAAATCCACAGCAGTCCCATTATAATGGTTCCTCCTGTTCTCCTGCCCCAGTACCTGTCCAGCCGCCCTGCAGGGATCTCTCCCAGACCAACAAGAGCACCGTTTCTGGAGAGACAGCAGAGAATATTCTGGAGCACTTGTTTATTTCTCACTATCTTTACGTGCTGGCGCATCTCCGTCTGCCGCGGTCCTGCTGTGCCCCACCTCTGGCTGAGGCACATCTTACTGGTATCCATTTACCTAAACCACACTGACTGAAGAGCAGGATATGGCATCAGTAGGAATACAAGTCTTCATTGATGGGCTCCAAGCCAGGCAGGATGCAAACACTTGCAAAATCTGTAAATGAAGAAAGGAAAAATCTACTCTGCTCTCGTGAGACCCCACCTGGAGCACTGCGTCCAGTTCTGGAGCCCTGACTACAAGAAAGATATGGACGTGCTGGAAGGTGTCCAGAGAAGGGCCACGAGGATGCTCAGAGGGCTGGAACACCTCTCCTGCAAAGACAGACTGAGAGAGTTGGGGTTGTTCAGGCTGGAGAAAAGAAGGCTCCGAGGAGACCTTATTGTGTACTACCGGTATCTTAAGGGGCCTACAAGAAAGCTGGGGAGGGACTTCTTAGGATGTGGGGTAATGGCAGGACTAGGGGGAATGGATTAAAACCAGAGATGGGTGGTTTCAGAATGGACGTTGGGAAGAAGTTCTTCACCACGAGGGTGGTGAGACACTGGAACAAGTTGCCCAGAGAGGGGGTGGGAGCCCCATCCCTGGAAGTTTTAAAGGCCAGGCTGGATGGGGCTCTGAGCACCCTGATCCAGTGGGAGGTGTCCCTGCCCAGGGCAGGGGGTTGGAACGAGATGATCTTTGAGGTCCCTTCCAACCCTGACAATTCTATGATTCTATACAACCCACTTGGAAAGGCCTCGCTGGCGATGCTTCTCCTGGCTGTCCCCTGGTGTGAGCGTAGGGATGCAGACAGAAGTGCTCGGGCTGTGTTATCCAGGAGGGCAACCCCCCATCTTCTGTGGACGGCTCTCACAGGGTGTCTGCAGGGTCACTCCCCTGCGATTGTGCGATTCAGAGGGATGCCATCAGGTTTTGGAGAGATCGTGCCTTTTGGCACAAGTCCTAGTGACGATCCTGGGCTTGCCGGGCTGCTGTGCTCCACCTGGACTTCCTGATGGTGTGATTCCTGGTGGTAGCTCTTAATAAGCAACCCTCTGTACACGGATACATATATGCACACATATGTGCAATGTGCTTTGATAATTTCCTCAGTTAAACACACCATTATTTGTGCTCCTACAACTAAGAGCCTTGGTGACCAATCTCTCTGGGCATCCTGCAGTGGCTCGCACCTCGAACAAGTCCCATGCATGCGGCCAAGGCAGAGCTGCCAGGGAGGTGTTTGTGCTTCCCGCTGCTCTTGTTTCTCCAGCAGCCCTTTGTGGGTATTCACTCCCTAATGATCTTTTATTCTTGCGTTTGTATCTTTACTCCAGGAATCAGGCACTAAACCTGGAGTGAAGTCAAGCACAGACCCTCCTCCCAGCTCATCCAGCCACAGTTTACAAAAGGCTCTGTTATTATCCCCGCATCCACACTCTCTAACCCTGTAATTAGATGCTTAGGCTATGATTGCCCCATTGTCCGCTGGATGGGTTTAATCATTCTTTTCTCCTACAGTGGCAATTTTGTTCCAATTAATTATTTCAGTTTGAACAGCAATAGCTGGTTGAGTTTAGAGAGAAATTAAAAGGGTAGAGAAGGATAATGAAGAGTGAGCTAACTAGGGAAAGACTGCAAACAGGGCTCTGCGTATTCCTGCTTCTTTTCCAGGCTCTTGCTTGCTCCCCAGAGAGCTTTCTGGGGCTGGAAAATATTCTCCCTGGAAATGAGGATCCTGCGTGCCACAGAAGTGCTGCCTGGTTTCATGCCTGCCTGGGAGGTTCGTTACTGGGTCTGATGGAAACAACAGGGCAGGGTCACAGTCCAGCCTGGGAGGGAAAGTGTCTCTCATTTGGGCTTTAATCGATGTGTCTTAAACTCTGGTAGAGGCAGGGTAGGTTTTGGCTGGTTGTGCTGAATACCTTGTGTTTTCCTAGCTAGTGAACACGCATCCCAGCTCAGTCCCAGATGAATAGGCCTTGTAGCTGCGTCCCATGAGGCTCTCCCGGGAAGCAGCTGCACAGTGACATGGTACACGAGGCGGGACTCGCGAAAGCAAAACAAGGTGCGAAAGCAAAGCACTGTCTGGTTCAGCGTTCGCATGTCAGCACCTCTGGAGGGAGAGGAAAAGCTCTCTGTAGTCCTAGTTCTCATCTGACCCTGGATGGTTTTCAGATCAGCATTGCTGCCTCCGTGTGAGTGGATGCAGCTCTGGCCTGGAGGAGAAGTGGCAGGATGGGTCCCGGCTGCTGGCGGGACCCTGGAGCTCTCCCAGCCCCTCATCCCCCCCTGCCTGTTCCAGGCAACGGGCTCCCGTCGGCAGCACTCATGGCTCCTCCGTGCCTGTGTTGTCAGCCGTGCAGCATCTTCACAGCGATCTGCGGAGCAACATCTGGCAGTGGTCCTTCCCGCTCCGAAACATCTGGCCGCCTGGCTAGCTAACAGACACAAGCTGCCATCTGAGGGCCAGAAGCACGCAGCACGTCCAGCGCTCCTGGTTTAAAGTGCCCTGGAAAATGGGACCAGGAAAGAGGGACAGTGTGTGCAGGGAGGAGCGAGGGAGGCTCAGTCGCTCCATTGTCATGGAGTCTCTCCTTTCCCTGAGCTCCTGACAGCGGGGTTGAGCTTCGCCCTCCTGCCCACAGGAGCTGCTGCTGTGGCTGTGCTGGTGGAGGAAGCTGCTGGTGGGGCAGGAGCAGACAGTGGAGGGCAGGAACTGTCTGGATACAGCAAAACATAATTTTGGATCCATTGATGGCTCTCGGTGCAGTGTGAAGAACCTGCCAGAGCCACAGCACCTCTGTGAGACCATCTTAAATGCTTCTGGCCTCGATTGCTTCTAGACAGCCATGTTTTTCCTATTGGTATGGGCAGAATTTAACCCACGCCCAGCCCTGCAATTAGTTTACCCAGCCCTGGTTCCCTGAATGGGAGAAGTTTTGCTTTCAGGATCCTTGGCTGGGAGAGAACCCCCTTCGGTTTGGGGTCTGCTCTCTGGTCTCACCAGCTGGGCCAGGGGGCTCAGCCTTGGTGCTCAGCCTCGGTGCTCAGCCTCCGGCCTGACCAGTGCTCCACGAGCTTCGTGTCCCAAAACCATCCCAAAGGTGGGGGATCAGAGTGACAGGGCACGCTCTGTGTGCAGCCCTGACACTGGAAGGGGATCTGCAGCCGCTACTGCCGTGGCCGGTACTGGAGCAGCCAGCCAAGGAGGTAAGTCTCAGAGGAGCTTTCTTACCATGCTAGACTGACCCTAAACACTGCCGTAAAATACACTAAATTACAGCCAATGGCAAACTGTGATCACCAAATCACTCATTAATTCAGTGGAATTAGCGGCTGGCACGGGAGCTGTTCTCAAGGTGATTTGGGATGCGGCTGATTTGGATTTTAAAAAATGTTTTTAAACAAATATAAGGTTAGACAAGGTTTTGAAGGGAGAGAAAAAAAATATTAATGCCTTTCAGGAGATACAAAAATGCTGCCTGTGCAATTCATGTATAATTCAATGAATTCCAGAGTAGTTTGAATATTTAAATTATGTATGATCAAAGCAATAAAGAAATCTGCATTTCCTCACTCCGAGCCCCCAGACATAATGCTCCCAAGTGTCCCCTCCCCAAAAGGCAGCTCCTCGCTTCCACACTCCCAGATCTATTGAGCCTCATTGCTCCAAAGAAATTGAGTTCGACTGGAAAAATACAGTCGTCAAGTGCGACCGCTGTTCTTTGATAAATCCGTGATGCATTGCATCTCCAGCCAGTGCCGTTGCCAGGGTGATGGTCATCCCCGCCGCAGCAGGCAGGCCTGGGGAGGGGTGATGGGCAAGGTGCGGGGGCGATTGAGCCCCCGGCACAGGCAGCCCCTCACTGCCAGCACGCTGCCTGCAGCTATGGCTGGGGAAGCAAAGCTGCGGCAGGGGAGGATGGCGGCGGGCAGCCCGAGCTCCCACCGCCGGCACAAGAGGATGGAGGGGGTTTCATCCCCCACCACCGCCTTTCGCAGGGTCTGCAGAACAGCAGCCCTGCTCTCGCTGCATGTCCTCCGTGGCTGCAGGCTGTCAGTCCCATCTTCCGAGCCCCCATGGACGTGTCCATCTCCTCTCCCAGCTCCTGCACTCCTGGACAAGGATACTGCAGCTCCCCTCCTCTGGCTGTGGCCATGGACAGACAGACCAGGGAAAAAAAAGGAAAAAAAAATCATAGAATCATAGAATCACAGGGTTGGAAGGGACCTCAGTAGATCATCCAGTCCCACCCCCTGCCAGAGCAGGGTCACCCAGAGCAGGGGGCACAGGAATGCCTCCAGGCGGGTTTGGGATGTCTCCAGAGACGGAGACTCCCCCACCTCCCTGGGCAGCCTGGGCCAGGGCTCTGCCACCCTCCAGGGAAAGAAGTTCCTCCTCAGGTTTAGGTGGAACTTCCTGTGCTCAAGTTTGTGCCCGTTCCCTCTTGTCCTGTCCCTGGGCACCACTGAAGAGCCTGGCCCCATCCTCCTGACACCCACCCTTTCAGTATTTATAGGCATTAATAAGGTCACCCCTCAGCCATCTCTTTTCCAGACTAAAGAGACCCAATTCCCTCAGCCTTTCTTCATAAGAGAGGTGTTCCAGCCCCCTTATAAAAAAAGACCCAACAAAATGCTCCCTCTGCCCCTCCTTCCGCCCCCTCTCCAGATGCTGTAAATTTTCATTAGTATTCTGTAATTTAATGATCTATTCCCAAGAGAAAATTAGTCTTCAATTTACAAAAAAAATCCCTGTTAATTTAAGCATAATAGTAGGAGAGACATGCGAGTGTGGGAGCCCCGTCCTGCACCTCCCGCTCCTCCCTCTCCGCAGCCTTGCAAAGGGCAATTACGAGGGAGAATTTTAATAATACACTAAAGTCCATTTGAAATCTCCCGACGAAGACTGCAAAGAGGTTCCTGGGGGCAAGAAAAGCAATTTCCTCCTGAAACAAGAGGTTGTTTTGAACCAGGCAAACACACCGATGAAGCTGGAGGTTGATGCTGAAAGCCTGGGAGAGGCAGTGACGCACCGGGATTGCTGTCAGTGCTCACCGAGAAGGCAGCCACCACCAAAACGTCAGAGCTTTTAAAATGCCAGCAGGTCCCAGGGCCCTGCAGCATCCTTTGCAGAGCTGCCCTGGGCAGCACACCCCTCCACCATCCGAAATGCGGTCCCTTGGTTAGAGAGGCGCTGTGCCAGCTCCCACCTGGAGATGCTGCAGGTCCCCCATGGCTCCAGGCTTGGTGTCTGCCTGCCCTGCCAGTGCTGCCCGCCATGGGGGGGCGAGGGTGTTTCTCCCCCGCACACTCACTCTGCTCGTGCCAAGGGTGGCGTGTAAATCCTGAGCATCAGCCAGAAGTCATCTCCTCTGCAGATATTGAGATAGATGACGGTGGCTTTGCTCATTAGAGGCTGTGGCAAAGGGTAGGTGCTGGGAGTCTTAGTTCCAGGGAAGAGCTGCAAGGGGAGCTCATTAACTTGAAAAATTGGGTCCAGAGGGCTCATTTGTCTGATACCAGCTCACTGTTTTTTCTAGTAATGTTCAAAATGAGGGAGGGGGATCTGAGCCTCTTCTCAGTGACCGACTCTTTGATTTACCCCTTTCACATTCATGTCCTCTCTTTCAAATTGCCTTTAATACTGTTTATTTTCCATAGGTCTTAAGGCTATCCATGTGGAACATAACCCTTTGCTCCCATAATACTGCTCTTACAGGACAGATCAGACACTGCTACACATTTTTTTTCACCTCAGCAGCACAGAGATGCTTTCTAAGGGACCCACGATACTCATGGTCAGGCCAGAGTGGTCCAAAAGCAAAGCCTGGGCAGGATGGAGAAGGGGGCTTTTGGCTCTTCACCTATCTCAGTAGCCAAAGGCTGCTGTTGGTGGGCCAGGGAATGGTGGGGTTGGGTTCAGGGCTTAATGCCTTGACCCTGTCACTGCCTCCACTCACCACAGTGGATGCCACCATCCACCACGGTGTGGGAACGGCACCCACTGCAGGGTGCTGCCATACGGGCTTGCTCCCTGGTTTTCTGCAGGACCCTGGCTTGTGTCCCCCCGTTGCCTCCCCTCGTTCCCCGTGGTTGTGGCAGGCAACTGGTGGGCAGAGCTCTCTCCAAAACGTCAGAGACGGCTTATCCCAGAGCTCCCTCTGCACGACTGCTCATGCAGGGAGGTGCCAGACACCTCCGGGCAGAGAGGCTGTAACGTCAGCTGAACCCTTACTTGGTGATTTCCCTTGGTTTTCTGAGCGAATTTACGGCAGAGACGGCTGAAGGGCACCCCTCCGTGTAAGGCGGCCAGCCCCGAGCTGTGCAATTGCAGAATTCCCTGCAGAAACCCAGCCGCCTTCACAAGGCTTGCCCCACACCGGGGCTTGCTGCCAGGCTCATCCCTCTCCATCAACACCCGTGTGGACACCAGCCATCCCACGGGCTGCTTGCCATCTCCTCATCACTTCTGCGTCTGCTGGGGCACAGACCTGTGCCAGACCTGGCCGGATGCTGTTGAAGGTCAGGCTGAGCTCTCAGTGCCTTCTCTAAGGAAGTGCAGAAGCAGGAGCCCCCTCCGAGTCCCTGGTTGCAGCCGGGGCTGGATCAACACCCGTACAAGGGTTTTTATGGCTCCTGGGATGCCAAGGCTCTCATGCCAGCCAGGCAGGCTCCTGGCACGCCTCCCTCCACCCCGCTGGCAGCCACACATGCCACAGATCCCACAATTAATAAAAAGCGTTAACAGCAATTGTGGTAATTGCCATTGCTCTATTAATAAAGGCAGAGTTGTCAAACCACAGCAAATATTTGAGTGGGAGCCTGGAGCAATCCCCTGCCAAGGCCCTCCCCTGGCCCCCATCCCCCAGCAGGTACCGAGGTCATTTTTTCTCTCGATGCACATGGAGAGGAGGATGGATGTGCTTCCAGCCCAGCTCCCGTGGAGAAGAGGAAGGCAAGCGCTTGGCCACGGCAGGCTGCTGAGCCCTAGTCGGCATTTCTGCCTCCCATCAAACGGGAGTTCAGCATCGCCGCTAACTGCCCAAATGTAAGTAATGTTCTCTTCACAGCCAAGCCCTTCCCCGAGATGTTGTTAAATTAGAAGGGAAATCTATTTCCTGTTTAAAAAAAAAATGAAGGGCGAGCTAACTCAGTGTTAAATATAGATATATGATATGTAAATGAATCTGACAACTGAGTGAATAAGAAATGAAGGTTTAAATTATTGAAGGGTAGGAGGAGATGGCGCATGCAAATAGCATTAATGTGGAAAGAGGCAGCTCCCTGAACAGGGAAAGGAGGTTTTGAAACATAATTATTTCCTTTAAGAAAAAAGCTACATATTAAATAAAAGCCAACAGAACAGGCACATGTTTATTTCAAAGGCCTTTCTTTCCATCCTGTCACTTTATTCTCCTGGCTTTTTTTTTCCCCCCTGCAAAGCAATGAGAGAAATGGAAGGCTACTGAATTTTTTAGCTTTAATTAAAATAAGATAAATGAAGTTTTGATTGCTACACGAGAACAAATGAGTCCCAGAGACAGCCGATCACAGGCTGCTACTGAGAGGGCTGGGAGAAGGTGTTTGCTAATTGATTTGGTGAGGACGGGGCTCTTTGGCCTCCAGAGCCATTGCAATCACATCCTGGTTCATCACAGCCACCTGGAAACGATGGTGACTTTCAGCACATTTGCAGACATAGAGTGGACTTAATTTAAATAGAAAAATACCTGCCTCGAGATTTTAGCCTGCCAGGAGGAGTTAATTACACTTAAACTGTGAAGGCGCTCTGGTTGCTTATGCTCTTGTTTCCTGGGGCATTGCAGAGACAGCAGGGCCAGGGATAAAAGGGAGCGTGGGGCCAGGCTGAGCTGGCTCCTCTGCCCGGGGTGGCTCAGGAGCATTAGCTGCTCAATATTGAAAATAGAAAATGAGCTGGTTATTTTTATCAGTGGTAAAGCTGACAAAGAATTCTGGTGGAATGGGCGCTCTGCGAGCACAGTAAATGTCTTCATTACCTTCCACACAGCTATATTTATGCCTCTCTGACCCTCTTCAGGACTGACAGGGCAGGTTACGGGTTTCCTTTTCCTAATTCAGTGCATGATGGCTTGGGATGAGTTGTTAAAGCTATAGATCAAAATGTCATTTATTAGAAAAGTGCCTCCCCAGGGATTCTTATCCTTCATTTATTATTTGTCATGTGCTGACAGCGTGCTCTGTTCTGTCTAATCTGTCTTTCTAGCTATTTATATAGCCCTCATCAGAGCAGCACCTGAGTGCCTCCCATTGCTTAAAAAATGTTTTGTTTCCCGCTCCCTTACCCGCTCTGCAAAGCTGGCGAGGGCTTCGGGATTTGTGGAAAGTGCATGGGATTTATTTTCCTATTCAATTCCCAGTTACCAGTGGTGAAGGGTCCACCCCATCCCCCCAGGGTGGAAGTGGGGGTCTGGCCCCAGGGTGACGTCCAGGAGCTCTCCCCACTGCCCTGGATGCCGCTGTCACAGATTTAGTGGCGGGTGCTGCTGTGGAGTGGAGACCTCTGGGTGGCTCTGGTGTCCCCTGTGTCACACAGGTCTTTGCTGGCGTTAGCCCCTGGCTGATGTGAGCCTTCGGCGGGCAGAAAGCGAGGGCAGGGGGTGCTTCCAGCCCACGGGGGGAACCCCAGGTTTTTTCTGCCTGGCCAGTGCCTCAGCCCACATGCTGGCAGGACACAGGAGCCGCTTGCACAGACTTGCAGGCTGTTCCTACAGGACATGGGAGCAGTTCCTGTGTTTTAAATGATAAATCACGCTGCACTGGTACCAGGCAAACAAATCGTATTCATCACCACAAACTGTTCATGAGCAGCCAACTGGCCAAAATTTGTTGAAATAATTCTGCATAGCAACCATTACATCTCCTTTGCAGGTAATTTGAGAGCTCTGCAGATAGTTTGAGGGGGGCTGGATCCAGGGGCTGGATGTGCTGAGTGGGTTGCTCAGTCTGTATCGTGGGCCAGGCCAGGCCAGCAGGGTTTGTGCCTGCTGCATTAACCGATTAAAGCAATTCATCCCCCCCACAGACGGTGTTTGCACTGAAGAAATGAGGAGGGAAGAGAATTCCTCCATGGATCCCCCCCCTCGTTTTCACCGCCTGCTTGAAGGATGCCATTCATTCTGCTCATCCTCTTCTTAGACTAGCAAATGCTCTCAGTAGCTGTGGGGGCTGTAGGAGCACACACATCTATCTGCCGTAGGCTGGCCCTAATTTGCTTAGGCAGCATAAAGCTTACCTTAGGAGAAGAGGACGGCTCTGACAAGGCACTAACAAATTCTGCCGCGTCTGAGAGAGACAGTGATTTTAGCATTGAGATTTATCTGCAGGACTCTATGGCCAACCCCACCAGTCCCAGCACCTTCCAGGCAGGGAAGACCTCCCTCCCACCTAAGTCAGAGCAGCCCAGCAAGAGCTGTGGTGACTTCCAGGAAGTTTATGGAAAAGCTCCCTTCTCAACTCTGAGAAATCCTCCATAGGATTTCTATCTCACCTTTAAACACCTTCTACTACTTGAACCTTTACCCTTGGGAAGGTCTCCCTTGGTCAATCTGTAAGGATGCTGCTCTTTTTACTTCTCCACATGGTATCTGAGTACCCAGTCAAAGAGTGTGTTTATACAGCTGTGGGTGGTGGGGGAAGCTAATAACCACCTAACCCACAGCTACAATAGAGATTAAAACCTGCCTTTCTAATGATCTGAATGTATAAAACTCAGATTTGGTCACAATCCTCAGGGGCTTCAGGGCTCACCTTCTGTTTCCCACAGTTTTTCCACCCACAGTCAGGCTGTCCTGGAGGATGGCCATTCTCCTGCCTGACCTGCCCTCTCTCTACCCCATGCTAAGTTGCTTATCTTTGGAGACCCACTGCTGCAGCTCTTCTGCGGGCAAGCAGCAGCCTCGCTTCTCTGCTTTACACTTTGGGAGCTGCACAAAATTTGGATGAAGTGCTTTTCCTCCGAGCTGAGACTCTGCTTTGTTCTGACCAGGTGAGAGCTGCTGATGACTGACCTATTCATAGATGAGCCACCCTGTTCTCCTGCCTGGTCCCTTGGTGCAGGCAACATGGACAATGACTGTGATGCGGCACTTCATGGGGCCACCCTGGTGCTCGGCAGCTGTACAAGAACCCCCAGGTTTCCACCTTTCTGTTTACAGCACATGCATTTTCTGAGAACCCCCTTCTCTGTCCTCACCCACCAGGACAGCCCATGTCCCAGGCACTGGCACAATGAGGAGCCGGCATCTGATCCTGCCTCCCAAGTGCAACCCCTTCTCTGCGGGGTTCAGCTGGGTACTGGAGGGACAACTGCCTCTGTGTCTCAGCTCCGGTGGCTCCCGTGGCTCCCAGTCCATCCCAGTGCAGAGCTTTCCTTCCTCCAGTTTGGCCGCCGTTGTTTCCATGGCAACGCACTCTCCCTGCCGCAGAGGCATCCTTGGCTCACCACTTCCAGCACCGCATTTGTATTCCCAGCCTTTGTCTCCTGCTCGGTGCTGGCAGCCAGCCAGGCCAGGCATCCATTTCAAAGCTGCTTTTGTTTTATTGGTGAAATAGCTGGTCAGAAATATATGTGATTTAATCAGGGCGAGAACACTTTGTTTCTTGGCTTTTCTTCTTCCCCCAGCCAAAGGGCAGTTGCTTGCGGATCCAGCTTTTACCTGTGCTGGGGGGAAAGCCCTGCAGCCAGCAGATCGCCCAGCTCAGATCCTGCCAAAATGGGTCTGCACCAGCTGCAGTGTGTCAGATGGGCTGGAGCAAGCAGGGGGAAGACATTTTCTTTCTCTCTCCCACTACCTAGGCGTATCTGAAATTTTGTTTCACGGTCAGATGTGTCGTTTTCAGAGCAAACGTCCACAAGGTTCAGCTTCAAGTGGATTTGCTGAACTGCAGAGCCTAGTAGCTGAGATCCCAGCCCTGGGCAGGGCAAAAAGCTCCTTGGAGTGAAAGAGGAGCCCAAAGCCAGGATGTTGCCACCAGCGTCCTGGGGCTGCCTGCTCCTGCCGAGGGAGGCAGGGTTGAAGCCATCTTGCTGGAGGGTGTGATCCGTTAATTGCAGTATCCATCCTTGTTTCCAGGGGAGTTCAAGGCTTAGAAAATGTGATGATATGACACATCTGCTTAAGGGTGCAAAGATATATGCAAAAGTAGGTGCGTGCATACATAGGTATATTGATCCAGGTTTGGTGGAGACTCTGGTTTCCAGGCACTGTGGTCCTTGGCTCTGGTCGACCAGTTCCTTCAAGAACTTTTCCCAGGCTGCAGGGAGGCAGCCAGGAGGGGACACAAAAGGGGCCCCAAAAGGGGGCAACGGCATGTCCCTGCTAAGGTTCTGGTGCTCCCATGGGGCCCCCTGTATGCTCTTGAAATGAGGCAGGAGGAAAAGAAGAGGATGACTGGAGAACAGTAAAGACTTTGCTAAGGGCAGAGGCCATGTATCTTAGCCATATCTAGAAATAAAATGTCTCCAGGAGCAGCCTGTCCTCTGATAAAGGCATCCTCGGAAGGCAGCTGGAGCTGGGCAGCCAGTCCCATGATAGGGGTTGCAGGGAGTTTGTCCAGGAGGAGGAAGAGGAGAAGGGAGCATCCAGCCCTGGGAGGGCCCAGAGAAGGATCTGGGAGCACAAGGCCAGCAATGGACACGGTGGCTGAAGTGCTGCAGGTGGGCTGCCAGCCCTGAGAGAGGAGCCCGAGATGCTGGAGGGCTCTCCCAAGGACCCAGCCTGCACTTCCCTGGTGGGGCTGGACCCTCTCCTACTGCTGGATGCCACCCGCCAGCACCCAAAGAGCTGCTAACAGAAACCAGCATGGTCCAAATGGAAAGAGACTGAATTGCCCAAGTTTTATCCAAAATACCACTATGAATTTAAGAGCAGTCTTTACTTTTTCTTAAGTTTCAACAATTTAAGGTGGATAGTCTTATTAATATCTGTTTTTGTGAAAATACAGCATTTACAGCTAACTGAAAGTGTACTTCTCAAAAACCCACATCAGTCTGTCTCAAAGCAATGCATTTGCTTTGCAGTGTGGTGAAAAGGGAAGCTCTCTTCAATTTTGGTCTTAGAAGGTCTATAACACTCAGAACCAAACTGAAAGGGAAAACCAAGAGCAGCCTATTTAGAAAAAGCCCAAGTGAAAAAAGAAGAAGAAAAAAAAGCCTTTTGTAAGAGGTGTTAATGAAAATAGACAAAAAGGAATTAAATACTTGGGATATACTCAGAAATTTTTGTCAAGTCGACACAGACTTGGTATGAATTAGATTCATGCAGGGCGCATCTGGTAACAGGGAAGGGAGAGATGTCAGTGTCAGTGGAGAGCAGCAGACCACAGGTCTCTCCTCTGCTATCAAACTAACTCTGGAGTCTGTTTTATATGGCAAATCTCTGCTGTGCTGTGCTGATACATGGACATACCAAATAGATACATTTTCAGGTGCATTTGGAAGCAATTTAAATAATCATGACAAGACCACTTTTAAATTAGTGTTCTTTGAAAACTAATCTCCAGGTAACTTGTGCCCTCACCTGATGTGCACAAAATCAGTAGCATGATGGAGCTTTTTTAATGCTTTGGATGCCTGGCGCAAAACATCTCTCCTGCCCCAGAGAAAGTTGGGAGATTTGCATATGCCTGAGCTATAAACTATACCATTCAGACCCACCGAGCATTTGGGCTTGATTTCTTGACTGCAAACCAAACCGCAGGGGAACAGCTATCTCTGCCTGTCAAAGCTCATGCAGTCATGCTGAGTCTTCTTCCCTGCTGCTATGGGGAGCAGGTGGGACAGGGACTTCTTCATCCTTGGGCCACATCATCCACACCCTTGTTGCAGCTGGAAGTGGGCATGAAGCTATTGGCCTCAAAGGTCTCGCAGGAAAGACCTTTCATCTTGCTAAACCTCAGACAGTCTCCTAAGTAATTTACGGCATCATTATGATGAGATATGAACCACTCTAGCATTACAGTTCCCATGACACATTTCACTGGAGCCAGGGTGTCAGCCTGGATATGTTTCCTACATCCCAGCCCAGGAAATTGCAAGCTATCCAGCTCTGCATATGAATAACTGAAGGGAATGCTGAATCCTCATCCTCTCCAGCCCATCCCTGTGACTCCCTTCTCAGGCATGTGGAGTATACTGGGGAGCAGGTCAGGCTCCCCACAGTGTCAGGGCAGAGAGGCACCTGCAGGGACAGCTCAGCTCTTTGGTAGCCCAAACTGCCCCCGAGGGACCATCAGAGAGGCTGCGTGGCTTCTTCCCGGAGCACACATGCAAAGCAGCCTTGGTTTGGTTTCCAGTTGAAGTCTCGCCCAGGACTGCCCATCTTTTTAAGACAAAAGGAGAAGAGTCTGTCTCTGAGAGAGGAGAAGTCATGCTGCTGCTGGCTGGGCCGCCCTGACAAGGCAGTGGATCTGAAAATGCGAAGTCAGGAAGAAGGCAGAGGCAGTGGTGAGCCCTCAGGTAACACGTGCAGGCGTGGACCATTTCTCCATAGAATCATAGAATGGTTTGGGTTGGAACGGACCTTAAAGACCATCTAGTTCCAACACCTGTCCCAGGGCAGGGACACCTCCCTCTAGACCAGGTTGCTCCAAGCCCCGTCCAGCCTGGCCTTGAACATCTCCAGGGATGGGGCAGCCACAGCTTCTCTGGGCAACCTCTTTCAGTGTCTCACCACCCTCACAGTAGAGAATTTATTCCTAATATCTAATCTAAATCTCCCCTCTTTCAGTTTAAAACCGTCACCCCTTGTCCTATCGCTTCACTTCCTGATCCAGAGTCCCTCCCCATCTCTCCTGGAGCCCCTTTATGGCCTGGAAGGGGCTCTAATTCTCCCCAGAGCCTTCTCTTCTCCAGGCTGAACCCCCCCAGCTCTCTCATCCTGTCCTCACAGCAGAGGGGCTCCAGCCCGCAGAGCATCTTCAGGGCCTCCTCTGGACCCGCTCCAACAGGTTCACGTCCTTCTTATGTTGGGGGGCCAGTAAGCTGGACACAGCACTGCAGGTAGGGTCTCACAAGAGGGAAGTAGAGGGAGAGAATCACCTTTTGATGATTCTGGTACTTGGCCACACTGCTTTTGATGCAGCCCAGGAAGGGTCATCATTTCTTAGTGATGGACAAGACAAATCCAGGGTTTGAAGGTCTTCTTTAATGGGAAGCCTAAGAAAAATCATAATTCTTAACAAATTAGTGTTATACCAACCAAGGTCTATGATGGCCATTGGTGTTTATTACCCATTCTAACAGAGCAGCCAGCCACATGTCACATCTCTGGTCTATCAGCCTGCCAGGTACCAAAATCTAAGGCATGTGGTCTGGATATCTGGGCTTTCTTTCCCTCACTGACCTGGAGATGTGTGCTGGGCTGGGACCTGAGGCTCGTGGCTCCGTGCCCGAGTGATGCTGTCTGTCCCCAGGGTCCTGCCACTGGGGCGGTGGCTGGGCACGGGCTGCCGGAGGGGAGTCCTGCCCATGCCATGGCAGCAGCAGCACACTGCACACAGGGCTGTGGGCAGCAGGGACAAACCTGGAACAGACAATTGGAACAGGTAATTAAAATGAGAGATTTTTTTTCCCCAGATTCCCAGGTACATACTTATACATGTTTTTAAGTGAAAGAAATGCATAGCAAAGCCACTACACCTCAGCAGAGCCAGTTACAGATATATATGTCTGGAACAGGGAGCCATTTTACAGAGCCTGCAGTGAACCTGTTCTTACGTACAGTGTTACTTCTGGGTGCATTTGTTTATTGTTCCAGATACTGTAACTGACTGCATTTATTCATTGCATCCTGTTGTATAGCGCATCTTTTCTCACCCTAAAGCTTCACAGCTGATCCTACTTGCTGTGGAAGATGCACAATATCAGATCATTGCTGAAGTGATTAATAAATAATAAAGAGGATAAACTAAAGCAGCTTTTTAGGCTAACATGCTCCCCTTAAAGAATTGTCTCAGTCTCTGACTAGGTAAGCAATGAGCTGGCTGGCATTCAGAAGCACAATGCAAAACTTTGCATAGCGTGTGATGGCCAAAAACAACTGCTGCGTTTAATGCTCACATCTCAGCTACTGTCACCAAGAGGTGGGAAAAGCTCCTCTGGATTCATACAGATGGAGAGAAGCAAACCCAGGTCAGTAGGACCAGAGCATAGATTTTGCATAGATCTGAGGGTTAAAGCCACTTTTCCTAAAGCTTAAACTTGTTTGCACATCTCCTGCTTGGAAAGGTGACTAGAGAAAGTTATTTTAATTATTTAGCAGAGGAAAAAAGCTATATACTAACTCTTTATTTCAGTCACATTTTAGGATTTTTTGCTCTTCAGGGCACGCTTTGGCTATTGCAAACATTAACAAAATAAGGTGCATTGCGTGTTTATGAACTGTTGTTGCCTAGGACCACGTACAGCTGGGAGAAACAGGAGCACAGGAAAGATCATGGCAGATGCCAGCCATGGCCCAGGCACGATGACCACTGGAAGTGACCCTGGCAGCATCGATGTGACTTTGCATGAGGACACTTCCCCACCTGGAGATGGTCCCAGGAGGTAACAAGTGCCAGAGCTCATGCTGTGGTCTATGGTGCTGCTCAATAGCATGTGTCCTGGCCCCATTTTATTCTCTGTAATTATGAAATTCAGCAGATGAATCGCTTTCTGAAGCCTAAGCCAGAGAATATTGCTGGCACAAAAAGAAACAGTCTGTGGCAGAGCAGAAATCATTTGTGCTATTGTCAGAGAGAAGTGCAAAAGAAATAGGTGAAACCCGCTGTTAATCTGGTACTGTGTTGAGAAAGGGCAGTTGTCGAGTTAGACGATCAATAAGCATTGATTACAAAGCAGCTTACTCCTGTTAAACATGACAGAGGACAGAATAAATACACATAAACAACAGCACCTGGCCAGGCAGGGTGTGTATCCCCCAGGGCCAAGGCGAGAGCACGTGCGTGATCTTTGCCCCTGGGCAGCGCTGCCTCCTGCATTGGCCCTTGAGAGTCTTCCCATGCTGGTGCTGCTCCAGTAGCCACGTTGCTCCCGTTCCTCTGCCGTGGCTCCGGTGGTTTCTCTGGAGAACTAGCTCACGTCTGTCTCCCAATTCACCAGCCAGGATTACTCCTGGTGGAAGGGCCTGAGCCCTGCCATGAGTGCAGCTGGTGGGTCGAAGGCAGGGGAAGCCATCTCCTCTGTGAACTTCAGTGTTTGCACCAAGTTCGTGGCAAATTATTGAGACTGGAGCGCAGAAGAAGGGGGGAAGCCCTTTTCCCTGCACATGTCATCCACATCTTCTTGCTGGTGGTGAATCACAGAATGGTAGAGTTGGAAGGGACCTTCAGAGATCATCTGTTCCAAGCCCCCTGCCAAGGCAGGGTCACCTAGAGCAGATTGGACAAGAATGCATCCAGGCAGGTTTTGGGTATCTCCAGAGAAGGAGACTCCACAGCCTCTCTGGGCAGTGGAAAAGGGTAGTGGTTTGTAGCTCTGTGGGCTCTCCAAATAGTGCCCTGCTACATTCTGAAACTGTCTTTTTATTTAGCAAAAAAACCCTAGAAACAAGCTAGTAAGAACCATGCCTGTGAAAGAGATGCCAGCACAGAGTGACCCAGCAGACTCTGCACAGGCAAAATCAGCTGAGCCAGTGACAGAGGCAGGTGATGCTCAGGGGACAGGGAGGCTGGACCCCCACCCCCGCTGCCACGGCGTCTGGAGAGGAACCTTCAGAGTTGGGGAAAACTCTCCCAGCAGCCTCCTTGAGCAATTTGGACCGGGCTGTATTCGCTAATGCCGGAGCAGTGCGGAAGCGCAGGAACTGGCAAAAAGGGAAAGACACGATGAGCCCATTGGTGCGATTTTCTTTTGAAGTGCAATGCAGCCCTGGTAAATAAATAAAGCTTGGAAATGTCTATTGCACTGCACTACTTAAGAAACTGGGGATGTGAGGACAGTGTAATTGGGTGGATGCAGAGTGAAATCCAGGCTCAGCGATTCCATTTTGCAGTTGGCAGCCTTCCCAAATGCAGATCAGGGAAAGCACGTTGGACTACCTTTAAAACACAGGGAAATTCTTTATCTTCTATAATTTTTTGCTGATTTAAAGGGAAGGATTAAATTCTCATTTAATAACTCCAAGTGCCTGCTCTCCCCTGCTCTGATCATTCTGTGTAACGGTGATAATGCTGGGAAGGCGCTGGAAGCCTGGAGGCAAGGCAGTGAATTTTCTTCTCCTGAGCACGGATCTAATGATTGTTTGCTGCTGCAGCCTACGAAATAGGCACCGACTGCTTCATCATGAGCCTCAGCATAAGATTCTGCTAGATGTTTTCCAGCTTTGCTTGGAAGGCAAGCCAAATGCTTTCTGTTAGCAACCTCCAACTTTGTCATCAGTGCTTTTTCCTCCTAATTACGGATCCTACAGAGACCCAAATGTTCCTCACTAACATAAATAGTCAGGCTGAGTTAACTGAGAGACTCCTGGGCAGGCATTGTTTTTATGAGTAAGCACTGCCTGTTCAGTACCTTTATATCACCACTTCTTACTATTGGCGGAACTATTTTTAAATAGCTCTAAAAATGCATCCTGCAAATAAAAGCTCTACAATGAACAAGGGAAGGAGCCTCCGAGCAGAGTAACACACAGAGCCTCTTTGTTAACGAGAAGACTGTTTTCCCTTGTCTGTCAGATCAGCTCATTTAGATTATTTAAGTCAAGTGCAATTTTGAAAACAATCTGTTTTGCTCGTGACAGCGTCTTCATTCTGTATAATGATGCTGAATGTAACAAGCGGCAAAGGGTTATCCTCCAAATTCCCAGGCCCGCACTTCTCACGTCGCCTTATAAAAGCAGACCCTTGCTTTATTTTCCCCAGACATTAAGCAGAAAGTATTTTCCAGCATGTCAGCTTTCCAACTCCACGCTGAAGCCTTCATTTTGCGTGACGCCTTGACAGCAAACTGTAGATAAAGGGAAAGGGTGGAGGGGATGGAAACATTGAAATGGTGCCAGCTCATTTTTAACTATTTTCAGTCAGTCTCTGTCTCCTGCAGTTTATTCTCTTGCTCTGATTCTAAGAAAATCCTAATGAAAAAGCTAATGGGGATATCTGAAGATGGGAGGACCTGCGTGTGTGCCAGGCTGACAGGGTGCAGATGGTGGCTGCTGTTGCTGGGAAAAGATATTTGGGGATCACTGACCAGAAGGGCATGTTTACTGAGTGGTAAAAATGTAACAGCAAAGATCCATCTTTGGCAGCTGCCTGAATTCAGGGCAGGTTGCTTGCCCTTGAATAGTTGTTTGCACTGTTTCTAATTCCATGTACTCCACGAATGCATTGAAGCCATTCAAATGGACAACAGAAAAGCGGCTGACAGCCTAACCACAGTGCTAACACCACAAAATACAAGGCTTCCCAAATCCCAAACCTCGGCTGTTTTGCTTAGACCCGAGTGGTCAGAGCGGGGAAGCAGCAGAGCCTGCATCTGCGCTGGGAGACATGCTGGCTGCTGTGGGAAGGCTCTGCCTCACATAGGGAGCCTCCACTTCCACCCCTTTCCATCAGCGGAGTCAATCCTCTGCCCATTGCAAGTACTGGGGCTTTTCCCTGTGATCCCTACACACCACAGCTCCTCCACTCATCCTTCCCAATGGGGAGAGGTGCAGGCAGGCCAGGAAGGCGGCTGCTGCCCCAGCCAGAGCCTGGCTTCTGCCACCAGGTGTGGGAGAGACCAGAAGCCACAGCCATGGCTTCCGAACACCTCCATCTCTCCACAGAAAGGGAGCAGGGATGGATGGAAGTCTCCAGCAGGCCCAGCTGGCAAACAACTCCCGACAGAGTAGTCTTCTACCACAGCAAAATGTGCACAGGGCGTTAGCCCAGGTGGACATTAGGTAATGCCTATCAACGTGTTGCACTGCATGTGATCACTTTGCCTTTGTAGCACAGCAGTGACAGGGTGTGGAGGATTGCCGGCGGCATTAATTGGATTCCTCCCTGCATACAGTACCTGGAGAACTCCTTCCCCACTTGGGAAGATGGTGGTTCCTAGAGACAATGAGCCCATGAGGAAGAGAAGTGCCTGCAATTTCATAGGTGAGTGTTAAGGATTTATCTACCCTTCAGCTGAACGCAGCTCACAATGCAGAGGGGTACATATGTCTTTGTAAGTGCAAAGGTGTTATTTTGCTGTGCCTTTGCTGGCAGAATCAGAAACTAGGACCTTAGCAAAGAAGTCCAAGCCCCAATAAACAGAAGAGTAAAAGAACAAAGAATTAACTAAAAAAATGTAGTAAACAGGAGAGGAGATGACCCAGACCTTGGCTCCCAAATAACCTTACACTCAACAAAACACATATTAAAGCTAAAGCCAAGAGTGTGTGGTTAACTTTGGACACTATTCTGGAGATGACCTAACGGGAATGCCTTACTGTTAGGTGCAGCGTGGAAATCAGAAGAGACAGCAGGAGCTCAGAAGACGCAGCACAGATCTGATCTTTGGTGGACACCTCCTCCTGGAGCTGCTCACCACCACCCTCCCTTGCTTTTGAGTATCTCCAGAGAAGGAGACTCCACAGCCTCTCTGGGCAGCCTGTTCCAGTGCTCTAGTACGCTCAAAGGACAGAAGTTTTTCCTCGTGTTCAGAGGGAATTTCCCATGTTCCAGTTTGTGCCCATTGCCCCTTGTCCTGCTGAAAAGAGTCTGGTCCCATCTTCTTGACCCCCACCCTTTTGATATTTATAAGCATTGATGAGATCCCCTCTCAGTCTTCTCCAGGCTAAACAGACCCAGGTGTCTCAGAAAGAATAAAAGAAGAAAATGTTCTTCCAATTCAAGGGTTCCTGAATTTCCCTAGTGCATCCAGTAGTTCACCAGCCAGTTCCATATGTGTAAGAACTTAGCTCAAGAAAAGTGTTACCTGTGAGGGAGAGAGAGGTAGAATCATGATGGTGATGTGAGAAGGAGATAACGGGATAAGTAATAGGGGGTTAGTTAATGCAGCAGATTTGCTGACAGCTAACGAGCTGCAGTATGAACAAGGCAGAATGGAAGCAATTGCTGCAACAGCCTAGTCGCTAGGAGCGTGTGCATAAATAAAATTAAAGAACAATCTAAAATACTATAGAAAGCTGCAGACCTTGACCATGAATTTTATTGACAGTGGCATAATACAGTTAACAAAATGACATAAGAGGAGTACATAATGCATTTATTAGCCGTCATAACTAAGGACAGACTTAACAGCAGTCCTCCTACATCAAGCATAGTGCCTTTAAAGACAGATAAAACTGGGCTGGTGTGAATGAAACAGTAAAAGGAAGCTGAATCAGATGTCAGGAAATAATGGCTTTCAGTTACACACTATTACATGACAATCCAAACTTTTTCATATGAAGAAAAATAAAGACAACCAAAATTAATTTACAAGTTATTAATAGAAGCTGAGAAACCGATTTCAAATTGTCAGTGCCCTTTTAAGTACATCGAAGATAATACAATCACTTTATGCATGTGCATGTTCAGCTCACAGCAACGCATGCTGTATTATTAAATCTCTAAGAATAGGATAAAAAAACCCTTACTGGCTACGCTGCATTGTCATAAATGCTCATCTTTAATAATGTAGGATCTTCTTTAGGTGAAAAATATTTTACTCCATTCATGCTGGCAGAAAGACAGTTGATACTGCAGCAGATTTACAGAGAAAATTGCTCATTCGTCCAGAGCCTCCATTGATTTTACAGGTAAATAAAATAGCATTCATTTTTTTGCTAGCATTAATAAGAATGTTAAAGGCCAACTGAAACTGGGCTGGGAAATGCTTGTGATAATGTGCAAGCTGGATGCAAAAAGAGAGCAAGAACTTCCCTATGCCAACAAGACCACTTTTCTCAGTAGCTCTTATTATAAAAGCAAACCCGATGATGCTTATTTCCATGTGAGCAGTGGAAGGGAGCTGAGAAGAAATTTAAATTCCTGAACAGTATTGTAGGCACATACAATAACAATTATTCCCTTGAAGAGCAGCTGTGCAGACTGCTGGGATATTTTCAACCAGTGCTTTAGAACTCAGTGCAGGAATGCCAGTAAGCAGCCACCGCAGTGACAGTTTTGCTGTGCACTAAAGTAAGCCAGCCCTGTGACCAGAAAGTACATATTGAAAGCTAATATCACTCAATACATTTTTTAAAGATTGTTTTCCAGAGATTTAGCTACAAGTACAATACATCCTCACTACCGGTGTACCTGGCATGACAACAATTCCTTCTCAGTTAAATTTCCTAAGCAGAAACCTATTATCTGTCTTCACTCTTTTATTATCAGTTTGCTCAGAGGGGTGCATCTGCATCTTTCTAGTTTTATCCTATAGGCATTGGAAATTGCATGTAGAAATTAGCCATACTGTTTTCAGATGCAGGTACGTTAAATGGACTCAACAGTTTAAAAGTTGTACTGTAAGCAAGCTTCTTATTCTATGTTTCTTATCAATGCCATTAATAACACTTTAAAATGCTCTGACTAAACTTAAAATATTAAAAAAAGACTTTTTTGCCATTATTTATTCTGTGGACTTGGACGATGAAAATGAAATCATTTCACTTCATTTTGAGGAATTTTCCAGTTCTCACCTTTGCAGTGTGTGGGCTACAAAGACCTCATTGCAATGCTAGCTCCACCTTCTCCACAGGGAAGTGCCTCTAAGAATGCTGATCAGTTTACTGTGGATTTTCATCAGCTCTCAGCTTCGCTTTTTCTTGACATTACTGTTTGTCTGGTTGGATTTTTCTAAATTAATTTCTGGGGTATTTTTACTGAAGTCAACTACAGTAACAGAGAGTGAGGCTCATATATTCTTCATTCTTCGTATTTGATGTTAGAAACTCTTTGTGTACTTTTTGGATTAAGCTTTATGTTCATATAATCAATTTCTAGCTGGGTTTGCAAATGCTAGATACTTTCCTGTTCCCTCCCTCAACCTAATAAAGTCAGTGGAAGGATAAAAGAAAGGTCTATCTTACTCTATGGTGGTTATTTACATGTTAACATTTCTTTTCCATCTGTCATGCCTCAAAGCTGGGAACAGCGCTGAGTGTACCAGCAGTGCCTAGGACCTGAAACCGCTGTACCACATAAAGACAATATGTGTGAAAATACGTTATGTTCCTGTCTGTGCCTCATCTTGCATTGCTCGGGGAAACGACTGCCCTTTTCTGTAGGATGGTTGGTGAGAGAGCATTTGGAATTACCTGTATGCTTTCAGGATGAGTAAGAACTACAGTGGCACACTAAATCCAAAGGCGATCACCAGGGCGGTAGTAGCAGCACACTACGGAAGGCCACTCTGTCCCTTCATCCTGCCGTGGCTGCCCTTGCCAGGGTGATGGGGCTGTGCTGCTGCAGGTGGTGGAGGCTGGAGACTCAGAAGCCCCTGAATTCGGGGTTAGCTCCTGCAGCACAGTAAGCCCACACCCCCTGCCTGGGCAGGGGAGGCCTCATGCCCCTCATGTAGGGGTCAGTCCAGGCCACACGGTGGAGACTCCCCTGAGGCAAGGCCGGGGCCTGTCGCTGCCCGCTGCCACCCGCCTGGGGAGGGGGCTCGGGCTGGGGGACTGCCTGCGAGGCTGGCGAGGCGGCCGCCGGCCTTGCGAGCGAGCTCGGCCGTCCCGGGGGTTGGCTTCAATGTCAGGGCGACCGCGCTTCGCCTCGCCCACCCCGTTGCTAGGGCGGTTGCTACGGCGCCATGTCGGCGGAGTGCGGGCGACCCGGAAGTGCTGCTCGAGGCGGGGTTTCCCTTCCTGTGCGGCGGGGCCGGACCCGGCTGGGTTAGGAGGCAGGAAATGGCGGCGGTGCTGCAGCAGCAGCTGCCGGGCCCTCCCGCTCCGCAGTGCCGGGCCCAGGCCGCCTAAAGCCGCCGCGCCAGCGCCGGGCCCGGGCCGCAGCCAACACCGGGCCGGACTCCGAGCA
>VXBO01008388.1:0-39427 GCA_013400135.1 Rhinoptilus africanus
TATAAATTATACCCTATAAGGCTAATCTAAATTCTAAGAGACAGGAATGAGTTATGAGATAAAAACTTGCCATGTGTCAGATGATACATGTAGAATTTATCTGCCTCTCTGCACCGATTTAGCATAGAGTAAAATAACTTAGATTCTCCTACAATAAAAAAATGCTACAGCACTCTGTGGGTGATCCCTACAACACATTTTAGATGTGAAGATAAAAAGCATTCCTTTGCACAAGGCAGCCTAGCAGTTTTCTGAAGAGAAAACATAATGAATTCTACTTCATTAATCCAAAAATCTCCAGTAAAGACTAGAGACTATTAATGAATCACCTTTCTCATTCACTTCTTGTTTGAATTATAAACCAATAATTTTCCTTTTATTTGATATACTTTGTTTTCTGCCAGAGACAACTGAGATTTCATACCTTAACTGAAGGCCATTAAGACAGGCTTGATGTTAGGAATGGTTATCATCCTGATTTAAGGACTGGAGTCTCCTGCTGATAAGGAGATGCTGTTAGGCCCCTTCTCCTTTACTCTTCCCTAACACCACAATATCAAGAACACTTGCATCTTATACTACAGTAGCAAGTTTTCACTCATGGGTGCTTGAATTGATACATAGGTGAATGCTACATAATTTTTACTTGAATTGAGAGTGTGCTTTTGAAATAAATCTTTTAGTCATTCCAGTCCTACCAGCCAACACTATGGATAACACCTCCAGATGGTCTTAGCTTTATCTTCCAGAGGTGCTTAACCCAAAGACACACTCCAAAGACTAACAGACATTCCATCCACAGAACTAGATTAAACCTACTCCTTAAGTAGTCCCCCCAGTGCCTAAAAACACAGCATGAATGTCAGGTCCTCAGCACCAGCAATGTGTCTCTACAAATCTCTTGCTAATGCAGGTAAAAGCAATGTCTGCTGAATGGCAGTCTACTTCTTGAAAGCAGTGAGCAGTATTACCTTAAATTTCTTCTCACTTCACCTTTGTATAAGTTATGCGACTAAAAAAATCACTCAGTAGAATTTAGCTTACAGATAGATTGGTGATAAATTCAGGCACTTTCAGACAGAACAGGCACTTTCAGACAGAAATGTATTACAACATTCCTGAAAAAGGAACACTGAACAGTCCTTTAAAACTTCAGACTGTGTACGTTGCGTCCAATTGTGGTAACTGTTGCACTGTGTATGGACACCTTACTGCAGTTTTACATGAGTTTGTTTGAAGTGTTTATGAAATCTAGAACGGAGGGTGACAAACAAAGTATAGTCAGAGAGGATTATAAAGACCTTTGTAGCCTGACATTCAACTTCGCTGTTGAAAGCTAGAAATGGCTTCTGCATTACTTGTATGTATTTCTACAGACAAGTAGTACAGAAGTTGCAATGAAAGGGGCGTCTAAGACATATCTATTCAAGAAAAAGTAGATTTTAGAATGGCTACAGTCATAGTAAGTTAAAATATTTCACAAATTAGACAAACAATGCCAGGGATTCCAGCATATAAGCCATGAAATCTTTTCCCGAAAAAAGTGTGTTTAAAAAGAGAACACTGAAAACTCACCATAGTGCACAGCAACTAACAGGCTTCCTGGTCCACTACATAAGAATTAAGTTTTCCAAAACCGGGGATGAATTCTATCCCCCAAAACATAATTATTCTAATGTGAAATACTTTGTTACTTTGTGCTTATCTCTACTTAATTTTTAATATTAAAATGCCAGAAAAAGTAATTTGCAGACATTTCCCATGTGATTTTGATAAGTAGAGCATATTTTGCTGTAACATCTGATTTTTGGCTCACATAACAAATTTGTAAGAGTTACAAGAGATGTCAGTTACAGTAAAATCAAATTAGGGAAGGGAAATTTCCTTTTAGAAATAAAATAATGTCTTTATTATCCATTTTTTTCATTTCATACCTGAAGACTGTGACCCAATTTTAAAAATAAATAATTTCTCCATATATTCTAGTGCTTTGTCATGGCATTTGTTCAGTACATGTTGCAGTATCAGAACATTGTTACCAGACCAATCTCAGAGAGAGCTCTTCAGAGGCCTTTATTCTGTATGGAGAATGGCTAAGGAAACAACCGCATTTCCAGAAGGGCATCACACAACAAATGTCTTCAACATGGAGTTGGATGGAAAGAAACCAAATGTCCTGTCCCGTTACATGTTCAGAAAAACTGAATGCTACAAGAGGAAGTCAAGGTTTTTCTATTGGTTTAACTAATGAAAATTCCCAATTTGTATTCCAACAGACTATGTTCTGACACCTGTTTTACAACCACAAGTAGTGATGAAAATAGGTAAAAACTACACCAAAGGGAAGAAAAAATTATGCTGTCTTCCTGAGCCACAATTCACTTCACAGGAAAAGTCTGTGACAGAGCATCTGTACACTGCTTCCCACTCACAGATGTTAGTGAAGGAATACACAATGCAAGGCACTTTGAAATGAGAAATAAATCATACTTCCTTATCAATTTATTTTATGATTATTAGAAGTACTAAAAGAAACTAGCTTTGCCTTTCATACATCCATACTTCTGTCATGTTTACTCATTTTGTCACACCTAAAATGAGATCATCTGTCTGACTGAAGCAGGAACTAGGCTCTCTAGATTTGGTCAGCTTCCCATACCAGAGTACAACAAAATATAACAATAACCACCTCTGAAGAAAGAGTTACGGTCAGAATCACAGAAGATGAGCAATCAGGTGTAAAGAATGTCAACAGATCTTTTCTGAGGCTTATGTTCCCTTTGAAAGCATACAAAAAAATTAAATTTTCCTCTAACTAGAAGAGATCAAATGCACTAATGTATGCAAAATTTAGCATAAAGTTTTATTTATTTCTGTGAGCCAGAAAACAAGAAACTCACATGGTTCTAAAGAGTTATTCCCAAACCTGAAATCAGTCCGCTAGGACAAACAACAGCAAAGTTACACTCTTCAAATCTGAAAAACTATAAATACATTTATCCTACTGTTAAGGAGCAAGAGATGTTCAGCTCTAAAGTTTGAGCCTGTCATTAAATACCTTCTGCTGGTACTACTTCTCCTCTTCTTCCAGAGCTATTGCCTTGCAGAGTGAAATAGACTTGGAAGAAACATGGTACACCCCCTACCTTCTCCCATACAAACTTGTCTGCCTCCCTTGCTCCAAGGAAGCATTTATTAGAACAAAATGCAAAATAGAACCTTAAGGGCAACATTATTATTCTTTTTCATTAATCAGTACCAGGGTCTTCATTCTAGCCTTTGGGATTTCGGAAAACTCATTCCTGTGTATCTGAAAACAGCAGATATTAAACTAGTCATGCATGTAATCCATGCAGGAAGTTTCCTGATAATATGTTTGCCACTCTTACAGTATCTCTATAAGAAAGAGGGTATTCTCAGTGCTGATTGATTTTAGTGGAAATTGAAGATGGAACAGAAGTATTAAAAAAACTGTGTTTATTTTGAATTTCATACCTGTCACAGCTATAGACCTGTATGAGCTTTGAAATTGCCTCAGTGTTCATTCATCTACAGTGAAAGACTGAAGTGGTGATAGATAAATCTCAAACTCACCAAAGCACTTACAGGATACCAAAAATCAAGAGAACCACAAGCTTAACATAAAGTAAATACAGCAGATATTACACATACAATATCTTTACACAAATTCCCTCAGTGACTTTTATTTCTGTCCAATTCAAGGTAGCAGACGACTGAATCCACATGCACAAAAGTGGCATAAAGAAGAGTGGCAAGGGCTGTCTTTAAAAGATGATCAAACAGTTTCAAATATTTAATTGTACATGTAGATGTAAGAAATAGAGAGTCATCATTACGCTGAGACTGGTTTCAGAAAGAAAATTCTTCACACATTTGCAATTTGATTAACCAAACATTTAATGTGAACCCATCTAATCTACTGAACCCATCTAATCTACTGATATTTTACTATGTACCACATTTGAGTTGATGCAACATAGAAGACTTGGAAGAGTCCCAAACAAACTACTCTCTCTAGTCAGACTCTAACAACATGAGTTTGTGTTTTCGTTTGTATTAGTACTTAACAATACGTTATTCCCATAATTTAGATCCAATTTACCATCATTCATACTACTAGATTATGCAGAATGTTACAACCTGTCGTTGAAAATGCAGTATTTGTTTCAAATTAAATTTCTCGCAAGAATGAAGTTTGATGCTGCAAGTGTGTTGTGGTTTAACCCTGGAAATGCAGCTAAGCATCACAGAGATGCTTACTCGTTCCCCTCAATGAGATGGGGGATAGAACCGCAGGGGTAAAAGTACAAAAAATCATGGGCTGAGATAAAGACGGTTTAACAAGTAAAGCAAAAGCTATGTACACAAGCAAAGCAAAATACGGAATTCACTCAGTACTTCCCATCGGCAGGCAAGTGTTCAGCCATCTCCAGGAAAGCAGGACTCCGTCAGACATAATGGTTATTTGGGAAGACAAACACCATCACTCCAAACGTGCCCTCCCCACCTTCCTCCTTCTTCCACCAGCTTTCATTGTTCAGCATGACATCACACAGTATGGGATATCCCCCCTGGTTTGCTGGGGATCAGCTGTCCTGGCTGTGCCCCCTCTCAGATTCTTGTGCGCCCCAAGCCTACTCATCGACAATGCAGTTGAGAAGCAGGAAAGACCCTGACACTGCTTAGCAATAACGGAAACACCCCTGTGTTATCAACACTGCTTTCAGCACAGATCCAAACCATAGCACCATACAAGCTACTATAAAGTTAACTCTGTCACAGCCCAAACCAGTACAGATTGCCAGTCTCTAACTGCCAGAGAGCTAAAAGGTCTTGCACTTCAAAGTTAGAGGTGTTTTTCCTTTTTAACCACTAAAAGCTTGAGGAAGTCACTAAATGACACTGGCTTTACAATGACATGCTACCGTTTGCTGGTCAGTCTCTATGCAGTGAATTCCTGGGGGAATTCTGTTTTTTTCTTAACAATATCTTACACTCAAGGTGCAAGGACTGACTTCTTTTGTTTTCTGGTGTATCCCAATTTAACTGTATAAGACTTGTCCTTGTACCAGTCATCATTTGGACAATGAAGAGATTAAAGTGGAATCAGACTACTCTTACTTCTATTCCATTGATTCTAATCACAGAAATGAAAAGGATTTTATTTTACTATCCTTCACAAAATTATATAGTATAGTCAAACATCAATAGATATTTTCAAAAGAGACGCTATCACTTCACTCTCTTCTCCCTGGAAGCCAGTTCTGTGTAGATACATTTTTGTGTTAGCATGAAAAGGGGCAAGGAAAACTTGATTTAAACATGTCATTGCTAAATAAAGACAGAAAACTACTCTGTCTTCTGGAATATAAGCTCCTGTCCTTCTCAGGAGACTTTTTTAGATTCACACTGAATTAGATGAGTTGATAACTGAGTTACTTTAATTAAGATACTATAATTCTGTATTCTTTCTGATTAATTCTGATAAGATTTGAATCACTTTGTTTGAACATCTATAATTTTCCCTGCATAAATTGTCTTTGAAAAGCATTCAGCACAGTTCTCAGAACAATTTAGTTGTAAGCTCAAGTCTATCATTTTAAATTTTACCATTTAAAAATATTAGCTTTAATCTTTATGATTCATCTATTGTCAAGTTGAGTTTTATTAATCAAAAATATAATTCCTAACTTTCATGAATTAGTGTCTAAAGGCTAAACTGACACATTTGTGTTCAAGGTCAGTTCAGAAGAAATTCCTTATCCAACAAATAAAACTGTTGCTATTATATTATCCAAAGTCTGTAGCCTGCCGCTTAGCTTTATGAAGTTGTTATATATTCCCACTTTCTTACTTATTCAATCTTTTTCATAAACACTGTATTTGAAAAGTCACACCTGGGAAGAATTCCCAGATTGGGAGTTCTTCTATTCACATTGAGTTCAGTTCTGCAAAATAAAACCACCTTGGCAATAGGGAAGGAAGGTGGACATAAGCAAAGCAATAACTCAGGCGGGATTCCTACAGTGAACACACCATACTAGTATGCACTAGAACCATTGCGTCCTCTACCTAAGCTACTCTACATGTTTCATAGCTATCAGAAAACCTAGCACATTTCATCCTCCACTGCTATGGAAGATGGTCTCATATCTATTTCCCTACATAAAGAAAACACCAGAAGTCCAAACATAGAGAATCAAAAGCATTTTGAGAACAAATGATGTGAACATAATGACCAGGTACGAGTTGGACGTTTTTGTTGTTCGTATTTTCAAAAATCTCCACCCTTCTTTCCACAGAGATACAAATACTGATTAACTGACTTTTCTGAAGAAAAATCTCTACATATACCTGGTACACAAAGCACTTTTCACGTATGTTTGATTTTCAATGTCACTAAGAGAGTAGAGCCATGGGAGCAGCACTCAAAGCAAGAATATAGATTATTTCTACTCCTTTTTTACATTAACAACACTGATTCCTTTTTATGCAATATTTCTATCTGCAGCAGACATGTTGTGCTGTTGTTGATGCTTTAATTTAAAAAGGCAAATTTGCTGTATATTAAAATCATATCCAGAAAAGAGGTTAAAAATAGTATAACAAAACAGATCACAAACCGGCATAGCTTTACAAAGTATGTTTCATTTATGGAAATTCAACCTGATATTCCAGCTCTTGCTCCCTGAAGAAACTGAAAGGAATGCAGCAGTTGTTTAATTTTCTATCTCACCTATTGCACCTTTTTAATGTAACTTCTGCAGTGCTGCCCATGGCTGCATGGTGAAAAAGTATTGAGGTGGACTCCACTGGCAGAGTTTCCATGGGTTTTAATCTATTTGCAAGATTCTGAGAATATTTGTTACCTGTTTATTCCACTGTCCTGACTGTCCATTTCCAGAACCTTTAAGGAGAGAGGATTCCCATGGATTTCTAAACTTGTTTATTGAATAGCAAACACCATGGAATTTCATGTGGCATTTCCCACAGTAACTGAAGTATCCTTCCCAATAACTTAAGCAATCTTTTAAATTTATACTCTATGGCATTTTGAAGAATGGACTTTTAAGCCTTAAAAAACTACGCATGTTAAAAGTCAGGCCAAGGATAAGGAATTTAGTCAGTTAACAAAAATTATCTCTTTTCTCACACTTCAACACCCTCATTTGCACAAATACCTCTGGAGTCAATCTGAAGACAACGATAGTCAACACTGCCATATTGGTCAGTTTTCAGTAATTTTGACTCCAAGAGAGAAAATAGTTAGATTGTTTCTAGAAACAATATCAGGGACATAATTAGAAAAGACACTTAAGCTATCTATTACATGAAATATTTGGCAGTACATTTGTCTTTTACTAGCTTATGCCCTGATTTGAAACTATTCCTGGTACATATTGATGTAAATTCTCAGAAGAATTTCTTCAGTAATTTCAACTCAGAATTTCAGTTATTATTTTACGTGGCCATGATCATTATGCTGTATGGCCAGCCTTAAGTTGTGTACAATATACAGATAAAAGATGTGACAAATTCTTACAGAGGTAGCCTTTGTGTTATGCCCTGAACTATCTCCAAATAAAATTAGCTCATTCCAGCTGCTAAAGATGCTTCCTGTTCACTCTGGCAATAAAGGTTTTAAGAAATCATTCTCATAATTATTTCTGTTGCGTGACTGGCATGTCATCAATACTAAGTGATGAACAGAAAGTTGTGTTCTATGTTGACTCATTTTTTCGTGATAAATTCACTAAAACTTGTCATGAATACTAACAATAACCTAAAGATTAGTTTATAGAGGATATCAAATCAAATTCAAGTTTTCAAGTCAACAATAATTGATTAGTTGGGGGATTATTGGGTCTTTTGTCTGGGGGGCGGGAGTGTTGGCAGTGGTGGTGTTTGGGGAAGGAGTTTATACTAATAAGTCAATATTTTATTCATATTATTTTTAAGGCTTGAATTGTGTGGATGATTTTGTGTGTATGCCTGTTTGTTTCTACAGTAGCCAGGTTGCCAGGTACCCATGTTTTAGGCTTGAGTTGACAAAAACTATTACATATTTGAAAAAGACAAATCCTCTTTCATTCCCAGATCGATTTTGCATCCTAAAAGACACAATAAACTTCTAGATCTCCCAAATTAACATGAACTAGAACTGAGTTCTACTTTCAGATCCAAAGGGGGGGGAAAAAGCAGAAAATATTTGTAACTCATTTCATATAGTCAGTTACTATATTTGGTTTGAATTTTTAATTTGCATTTTCTAAAAGAACACATCAAGATACAGGTAAGACTGGTTCTAACCCTTGATCAATTGCTCTTTACAGACACAAAGCCAATAGGAAAAAGGCTGAAAATAAAAAGAGAACTCACTATTTCTTATGCAGAATTCCTTGCTGATGTTCATGAGAAGAGTCTGCTCTGTGGAGATTTCAATGGGTAAACCATGTTCTCTTCTACACTAGTGAAGTAATCTGAAAAAAAAGAAAAAAAATTAAAAAGGATGTAGGAATTAAAGCCAGTACCATATACATACTAGTGCAAGAAAGGAAAAAAAAAAACCCAAACCGAAACAGTGGCTTTCTGGGGTCTATTCAAAATCCTGTTAATGGCAACAGGATCAGTTAGATCAACATGCTGCTTTCTAGTGCTGCAGATTCCTCCCCCCAACACTTGCCAGGCATTTGAGACTGTAGAGTGCACTAGTCTACATTAAGGTTAGTGTTATTATCAGAGGTTAGGAATCTAACCACTCTCTCCTTGGTCATCCAGGTCTGTGGGTAAGTGTCTTGTGTTCCACTCCTCTACCCCCATCCTCTTACCCAAATATACATCTGAAAAAGGACTTTATTCCAGAGTCCCTGTAGAAGCAGCAAGAAACAGCTCAGAAGCAGCTCTATCAATGTGAAAACTATCATAAATAGAATTCATTGAGAGTGATATGGAGGGGACATTTATCAGACAAGTCATATTTGGAAGGAACTGAGATGAGTGATTTTGAACTTACTTGTCTTCCTCCCTGCCTTGTCTTTCTAAAGACTGTTTTCCTTCAGTCATATCAGTAGTCTTTGAGAGGCCAATATACTTTTTTTTTTTTTTTTATTTAGCAACATTTTAGATGTATTTTTAGATTATTAACTCTGCCAAGAGCTTTTAGGCTTTGTGTTGTCTATCAGCATAGTGACTGAATTTTACTTTTGAAGGAGTTTTTCTGTTATGATGCTTTTGAATAAAATCCTACTTAATCCCTTTGAGATGTGAGCAGACTCTCTAAAAGTGTGTAGACCACATGCCATCTCTTCAGATCTGTATACGGGCATTGATTCAAACCTCTAGTTGTAAAGTTTATCTACTAACCTTTCCTTGCATTTACAGAGGCAGTTAGTGGAATTATTTTCACAGATTAAATGTATTGTGAGTGGAAAGCATTCCTACCTAGACTACAAAGAACTCTCCTGTTGCCCAGTTAGGCAGCAACAATAAATCATTTAACATAATCCTATTCGTAATTATTAAGCTTTGTAAGGAAAGCTGATATGCAAGGTAAAAGTTGGCGCTGCTGTGAATTTCAGCTAAGCCACTGTAGCTTCCATTAGCCTAAGATCTGTCTTTACCAGATGAAAATGCTACAAGAATAAACACTAGCTCATAGTGAATTTTGGAGGGTGGGATTTGACAAATACCAGTAAGTAGTCCTTAAGACACAAAGCTTTGTTTTAAATAGGCATTCAAATTTCAGTACTAATTACAAGCCTCTTGTCTTCTAAGGATTTGACTAAGAGGGCTGCAAATGATGGAACCACGGATGGAACCAGCTTTTGTGGTCCAGACCTGTTCTTTGTAGACTAGGTAACAAACAGAAGGTCCATCCCTTCACAAGTACTTTAGACAAGGGCCAAAAAAAGATGACCCCAGATCTCATCACCTGAGGTGACAAAGAATTACTTACAACTGTGCATCTGTTTTGAGCTCTCAAGAACAGCAGAGTATTCTCTCACTTAAACACTTTAGCTCGAGCTCTTTCTTCATCATGAAATGTGGAAATAATAAATGGCATTCCCTTGGCATCTTCTGCCGTGCTGCAAAAAAACCCACTCCTTAGGTATTTTGTAAATCTGCAGTATGATCAATTCTCTACTTTCCTCTAAGTTAGCAGCAATTAAAAAGTCATACTGATATTGGAGTCTGATGTGTCATTGAGGCTATAAGTCAGCATCTGCTATCATGCAGGTATTATTCAATAGTTTACAGATTCAGAGCGAGCATGTTACAGCAGCGACACACATTTTGAAGATTCATGCATAATCACAAGGATCATACTAGACTCATCACAAAATACCCACTTAATGTGCCATAAGATGTAATTTTTTTTTAGCCATAGTCATTTAGTCTTTTTTGCCTCTCTCCAGAAAAATTTGTGTTCAAGCACTCTGTTACATCTTGAGTTGGAATACACAGTTGGTCTTAATGCACAATACAAAAATGCTATTTTAAATAAATAGCCAAGCTTTCAGCCCTCTCTTCAGCCTTCAAAAAAGAAAAGCACCTTGATAGACATGCGTGAAATTTCTCCTAGACAAAATGTCACTCAAGCTGCCCCAAAGGAAATCATTTATGCCCACAGTGTCAGCAACCATGAGAAGGAAAGAAATTTAACCTTTCCTGAGACAGTAAAAACAAGGAAAAAAGTTATTTAAGCATTCCCAAAAATTTTAATAATGACAACAGCAACAAAAAAAAGTGGATCACAGTTCAAGGTCTTCTAACCACAACAACAAAAATTTGAAGTTAGGTAAAAACATGCACATTTCCCTTTCTTTCTTCAAAATTGTTAAAGGGTAATAATCAGAAGTGCATTCTTTCAAGTTTTAATGGTGGAAGAATTTTTTGCTAAAGTTTTTTCTTCATGAGTCAAGAAGGAAGAATGAACAAATAGATACAGAAAGACAAACCAGCAGAGAGAAGCAATGTTAGAATCAACGTGCTTGTACTTGGTGCCATGCTGGTGCACTTATTTAAGGATTTGGGGGTTTCCACTTTAAAGTAAATATTAATAGTAGTTTGGAATTAGATCAAGGTTAACCCTTTACTCAGAACTCAGGTAAAATTCCTGTGACAGAATGCTCAGGTGTGAGAAATTTCAGCATTGCTTTCATTTTAATTTTATATTCTTCTAAATCACCTATCTTTTATAAATATCCTACCTCAAACTGTCAGCATTAAATTACGCCAATAATAAAGTGACTTATTGCTGACCTATTATCTTTGAAGTTCCAGAATGACACACAAGGGCTGAAAAGTAGATGTTATTACATCCAGTTCTCTTCTGTAAGAAGAGATCAGACTTCTATGAATTATCAATTTATTTTTTCAACAAACCAATCATTGTTTAACTTATCTGTTCATAAATCAGTTAACTGTTTCACATCAGTATGCATATACAAGATAAAAGTCTATTAAGAGATAATAAGCAAAATAATTTAAAATGTGTATTACACAAGGGACAAAGCTGTTTAGCTGAAGAAGATAAGCAGAAACTGTAAGAATGTTACCTCTGTGTTGATATAAACTTTGACTACTGAATCTTAGGTATTTAAATGGCAGCTTAAAACAACGTAACTCCAACCATACCTTGTTGCTGTTGAGATTGAGCAGTTTGCCCTACACAGCAGTGAAATGAATACGACACAACTTCAGTTTGCAAGGATTTTGTTAGGTGGCTAGTTACAGTTTGTCTGTCTTTTGAACATGTATTTCTTGAACACGTAGTCCACTTGAGAAAAAGTTATGTGACACAGGGTCACATGGTTTAAAAGCCTAAAGTTATAGTAGGAACAGGTCTAGGCTAAAATAGTAATTTTTGCTTCAATTTTCATACATGCGTTGATCTGAAATTTCTCAAATGCTCATGATACAGCTCAAAGAAATTCTTCTTGCACGCACTCTCATCAAGGGCTTCAGGGCTTAACTTGTGAAAACCATTACTTTGCGAACTTTGCATATAACAGTACAGTTCCCTGTATGATCATATTTGCTGTGATTTTAGCTGCCTCATTACCCATCTGGATCTTTTGGATGGTAGAATGTTATAGTTTGCCCAAAGTTTTAATTACTGTGGTACTTCTAATTGAATTACTGAATCCCCAGGCATTCCACAAAACCAGGCTCAGTTTTCACCACTGCATTTAATTAATCTTCTGATAATCTCTTCTGTCTGGGTTATTATTTCCATTTTGCCATTCCCTCTGTTATCTTACTTTATGCTCCCATTCCAGTAATCTTTCACCCTATTATCACTACTGGTACTACTACTCTCATTTATAAACACTACAGAAATAAATATTACTCCTCAGTCTCCCACTGAGACTGCTGCTTATTTTCCAGTGTTAATTACCAATATGGTATTTCAAAGACATCTTTAGGGGATGACAGTAATAATTAGGCCTTACTATAAAAATTTGTTGTCTAGAAATTCATCGCTATTGAATTTTGCACTGTATGCAAGTATAAGCAATTGTAATGGATAATAGCTTATCACGCACAGAAACACGGTCAGCAGAGTTCAAGAAAAGCAAAAGCCAAAAAAGCAAACCTCAGCTGCCACCACAAACCATGAACCTAAACATTTTATATCATGCTTTTGACTTTTCTAGGCAGCTAAGTGAAGATTCCTTTTTAATACTACTATCGTATTCCTGTATTAATGAATTTCTACTCTCTCTTTTGAGTGGGCATTTGTATTCTATAAATTAGTGCTTTAAGGCTACTTAATACACTACTACTTTCAAGTAGCTTCTCCATTCCCCAAAAATGGAGGATTCCAGCATTAGGTCAAATTGTAATATCGTACTGTTTGAATCTTCAAGCTAAAGCCCACACAGAACATAAGCTGCACTGGAGTCTTTTGTTCACTTTCTTCCGCAGAGCAATGTTCAGTTTATGCTCATTTTATATGTAAAACATGTGTTCTGACTTTTCTGTTAGAACAAAAATTCACAAAGGGGAATACCTTCTCCTCTAAGTAATTTGCAATTAGACCAAACACAATCAATGTCTCTGCTAAAAGAGGCAACAAAATATACCAGATATTTCTTCATTGCATTTTGTTAGAACATTACTTCTATTGAGATATTCACTTATACTCAACATGGGGAAATAAACATAGGTCAAGCTGCTAGAATATATCATTGACAGAATAATTGCTTCAATCATCAGTTTAGTTCACAGACCTCACAGCTTCTGACTAAAAGTTCCTTTTCACTAAATCTCTGTGTCCATAATTTAATTCAGTCAATATTTATTGCTACACTTCCCCTAGGGAAATAAGTTTACACTCCAACAACAAAATTTGTAGCAACTAAGTTTATTAGCATAGATTGGGACTGGAGTTAGTAAATTGTCTTGTAACATTTCCCACAAAATAATATTCTGCAATGCAGAAGAGAAGTGTTCCTTACCTTTAATTACTAGTTTATGGGGTTAAATTGCTAGCTGCTTTTTCTGTTGACCTGTCCATGAAGCATAGAGAGGAAAAAAAAATAAACCTTCTTTACTCAAATGGAGAAACAGATGGGCCAGTCCATCATTACATAGCTCCGTGGCTGGTGTCACCAACACAATTTTGTGTTTTTCGATAATGGGACGGCCTACACAGCACCAGGCTTGCTGGCATCAGATGGGATTCACCTTTCTCAAAGCAGGAAGAAGGTCTTCATTCATGAGCTAGTGGGGCTCATTGACAGAGCTTTAAATGAGGTTTTAAGGGGAAAGGGGATAATATCAAACTTGCCTGTAACAAGCTGTGGGATGACAAACCAAGGTTAGAGGGATGGGGTGCTACCAAGGGCCCTCAGCCTGTTGCTCTGAGATGTACTGGCTACACTGCAGTACACTTACAGGTCTTACAGAGACAGGTGAGAGGAGTCAACAGGAAAACCCCAGGGAACTACCTCAAAGGAATTAAGGGGTGTTCCTCTAAGAAGGTGACACATCCGACAGCCCAGATGAATAGCCTCTACACTAACACACGCAGCATGGGCAGCAAACAGGAGGAGTTGGAAGCCACCGTGCAGCAGGAAAATTATGACATAGTTGCCATTACTGAAACCTGGTGGGACAAATCCCATGACTGGAATGTGGCTATGGATGCCTACAGGCTGTTCAGAAGCAATAGGCAAGGAAGGAGAGGCATTGGGGTAGCCCTTTATGTTAGGGCGTGTTTTGATTGTATAGTGCTTAATGTTGGTGATAAGAGGATTGAGTGTTTATGGGTAAGAATCAGGGGCAAGGCCAACAAGGCAGCTATCATAGTGGGAGTCTGTTATAGACCACCCAACCAGGAAGAAGAAGCAGGCAAAATATTCTATAAGTAGCTGGGAGAAGTGTCACAACCACTAGCACTTGAAGCAGCCTTAAAAGATTCTGATCATTACCTAATAAACACTTGGCTTCCGTTTTCAATAATTTAGTGAACTCAGTATCAAGACAGGCTGCGATGGACCAAGAAGCTAACAGGACCTTGAAAAAGAAAAGTAAATTGATTGTCTAGATATGGGACCCAAGTCTCAGATTTAAACAACTTCTTTTGCTTTGGACTTCCTTTCTGTCTTTGAGCAAGTCACTTCACATTTTACCCAGGATTCACTGCAAAGTTTAAAAGCTAAAATTCAAACATAAAAGTGAAATGCTTCAGAGGACTAAAGAAAGCTGAGACAAATAGAAATAATTCCATATAGCATCTGATTTTTCTTTGAAGAATATCAAGTACCTAGATGGAGTGGGGTCCCTGGATAGGTTCAGGGAAATTTTCAGAGGAAGAAGATTAAAAGATACTTCTTTTTCCTTAGTGGACTATTTCGTTAGATATTTTTACTGTTTTTATTGTCTCTGCCACCCTTGTTGGAGAACCAGAATGGTACGGGGAGCGCAATTTCACTTTGCTAAACTGAAATTTGATTGGGTTGATACAATATGTTATGGCAGGGTCAGAAGGAGTAAGGAAGGAGTACTGGAGGAAGACTATTATCTTTCATTTCTAAATAAAGAGAATGTATTGAAAGGAGTTTAACATATTACTCTTATTACTCTTTTGGACCTGTAAAATAACACCTGCCCAGACTCACTAGCTAGCATGCTTGCTAACCACGTTTCTCTGACAGTGTCCAAATCACAATGTTGCACCTGCCATTTGTGAACAGAGAGGCACAAAAGCTGCCTACTGTGTGACTCGAACGTCAGGTCTTTTTCCAGTACTACATGGCTTTCTGCAATCTGTTTAGAGGACTCTTAGTTTTGGGTTAGGTATGAGAAATTAAGGACCGAGAAGTAAAAGACTCTGAATCTTATTCTGTATTCCCTAATTGTACTAAGAAAGATCCTCATCCATCATTATTATACAGAAAATATATCTAAATTCCCTGTAGATTAATGTAAAAGAAATAATTTCTTCAAGAAAAAGGCCACAGAACAATTATTTTAGGGAGGAAGAGAAGGGACAGTTACTATATATAAAATCGTGAAGTAGTTTTCCTTTAAGATTTCTGAAATTCTACAGTCATATATGTGCAATTTTGGAAATTATAGCATTCAACACAACAGGTTAATTTAGGAACTAACCTCTTATGTAAGTGTTACAGGCATGAGATTGTTGCAACTATTTGGAGGAATAGCCATCCAAATACTAAAGTGTGCCTTCTGGATGCAGATCTTAGTACAGCTCCTTCTTCAGTCAGAGACATTCTGTATCCAGATACGTAAAATTATTCAGGTAGTTGAAATTAATGGAAGATAGGTATTTAAAAGACAATGAGAATCTGAGCTCCAGTGTCTCATTTCCTCAGCACCTTGTTTGTCACAAGCATTCTCCTACACCACCAGTGCTGGGAGAGAATAAGTATATCAGAGTGTTTCTATCATTGTTAATGTAGCAATGGAGAAGACATAATTTTATTATTTTTATATATAATAATATGCATAATATATAAATATATAGACTTGAATCTTATGTGCATTCCAACGCAAACACAAGAATTAGCACTTAGAGTGTTACTGTTAAAACTGTGGACAAATAGCACCATGGTTCTGCATTAAAGAATTCACAATGCTTGGTGCTGATCCTGTTATTATTTATGCACAGCCATAACACTAAGAAGATAAGTAGTCCACCGACTGAATTGCAATTCCAACAAGTGTTTCCGCAATCAAACCCAAATTATTTGATGACAGACAAGAAGTGGATGTACCACCCAGACAGGGAAGAATAATTTCTGAATCACTTCTGAACTGAAGCATGTTAATAAAAATCTCCTTTAGAACACTTTCATGATTATTTCCCAAGGGACTACAAAGTATTTATGCACCTAGAATTTGATTTAAAAGGATTCTACCAGCTAGCACTCTTCAAAATGCAATCAGAGAATGCTCTAGCATGGTAGAAGCTGATTATCCAAAATATTGCTAATTGTGACTCTTCGTTATGCTACTGCTAGTCAAAAGGAATTCTGCTTAATTCATATTTCACTGGAACCTGTCAGCACATAAGCAATGAGGGAACAAATGATTACAGAATGGTTTAGGTTGGAAGGGACCTTAGAGATCATCTAGTTCCAGCCCCCCTGCCATGGGCAGGGACACCTCCCACTAGACCAGGCTGCTCAAAGCCTCATCCAGCCTGGTCTGGTCTTCAACACTTCCAGTGGTGGGACATCCACAGCTTCCCTGGGCAACCTGTTCCAGTGCCTCACCACCCTCATAGTGAAAAATTTCTTCCTGATATCTAATCAAAATCTACCCTCTTTGAGTTTGAAGCCATTACCCCTTGTCCTATCACTATCTCTCCTATCCCTCTCCAGCTTTCTTTTAGGCCCCCTTCAGATACTGGAAGGCTGCTATAAGGACTCCCTAGGGCCTTCTCTTCTCCAGGCTGAACAACCCCATATCTTTTTTATACTGTTACTGCTTTTCATATACATAATAAATTGTTAGCCTTCTACTCTTGCAGTATTTACTTTCTAAATTACCTCTTTTCAATAAAAAATAAATTGAAAGATAAGGAATCAGGGATGGAGCATTATCATACATCTAAAGATAATAATTTAAGAGCACATTTTGGTACAAAAGAAGAGAACAATTAAATGTGAATAGCTAACTTCAGAGTTGCTAATTGCATTGAGAACACACCAGGTCTTCCCCTTGTTATGTGTTCCAGCTTCTCATTTAGCAACTCTAATCACTAGGCACTCAGCCTAGCAGAGGGAGTGTAGTTAGGGATTGAACTCTACAGATGTGAAAAATTTAGAGTATGGAAAACTCTGCAGCTGACTAAAGATCTGTTGATAGAAGACTAGAAAGTCATGGAGAGACTATCCTCCTATACTTTCCAACCCCAAGTTAAAGAAGTCTTTGTGCATTTAAGTAGCAAAAACTTCTTCATCTCAAGGTATAAAAACATGCCAAAATACACTGAGGAGAAAGGAAAGAAAAAGCAGAACATGCATTATGTTAAAATAATTACTTCCAAAAGCATCAAAAGTATAGTCTCTTGATAATACAGTGAAAGTTTACCACATCAAAAATATTTGCAGAAGTTTTTCCAAAGAATATTCTTGAAAGCTTTATGAATTAAATATGTTTACAGATAAGAAGTGTCAGAAAGCAAAACAGAGCATAAAAGACTAGCAAAGTAAAGCTATATGTGTATGCCATGGAGTGAAGTTTTACCGAGTATAACTAATGGAAACTCAATGATTTATTTCACAATTTTCAGCAGATTTCTGAGGTTCCGAGTAGGGAAATTCACTACCAGGTCTGGTTGTTTCTACTCCTAGTAATTAGTCTATCCAAAAATCTCAGTAAGATGTACATTTTCTGGAAATGTTAAATTCTGAAGATATTTCCCCTCCTTCCAGGCAGACAGAAAAGCAAGAGACTCAGTAATTAGCTGTATTTTATGATCTTACTGCACTTAAAATTAAGTCCTTGCAACTCACCTTAAAATACCTTGCCTCCCAGTAAAATCAAACCATACAGTCAGCTCCAATTTTTGCCTATCTGACCTCTTCTAGTGTTAGCATCTAACATTATTTAGAATTCTATCAGTTCTCACTAACCTAGTAAGAAAGAGATTATACAAAGCCACAAGAACTGTAACTGAAAAATACTTCAGTACTAACACTGCTAATTAATCATTAACCAAGACCTACATAAAACATTCACATTTTTTTGTCCATAGACAGGTACAAATACATACACCAAATATATAGCCATATAGCTGCCTGCTTATACACTATAGTCACTAATATACCACTATGCATAACATCCAACATACACTCCGGAACAATCAACACAAGTTTCCAGCCAAGTATCTGGCATAATCTGATTGCTATGTTGATCAAGCTGAACTGGGGCTTGAAAATGTGAGAGGAAAGCCTAACTGCTAGTTTTCAAACACTTAAGTTTCTTTTGCATATTTATTAAAGTCAAGATATGTTAGGTAGCCACTCAAACATGGAAATGAAATATGCAAAAAAACCTGAGCAGCAGAGTAGGTGCACTCTGCTTTGATGTGCCAAGAGTCAAGCAACTGGCTCTGGCTTAGACGGCATCTTGCTGAGGAATGTGTTTTCCTTTTATTTAGTTCAAAGCCTGATAAGTCTGATAAATAGATGACACAATTTCCATGTCTCTCATAAAGTAAAACTAGATTGGAAAAATCAGAAGCCAAATTTGTATTTTAACTTTATGTTCACACTTCAAAGCATAATACAATCTGAAGTTGACAGTGTTTATCTAACATACTTTTAATGTGTTGATGGGAGCACAGGAAGATAAATCAGCATATTGATTTTTCAAAACGTGTTAGATACCTGCCTGCTCATAATGACTTAGTTTCATGCGGCATTTCAACTGCAAGAAGAGAGTATTCTGCTCTCCTATCTGTCTGTACCCCAGGGAACTCCAAAAAGACAACATGCACTAAAAGATTACTGACTTTTCATGAGTCTAGATCAAAGCTTACAAAACTTCCACAATGTCCTGATACAGACTCCACAGAGATATCTCTAGAAAGCCGAGAAGCAACCATAAACCCATTTTCCTGATAGTCAAGCACAGCAGTGCTGGAGGAACAGAGAAAGCAGTAAATCAGGTTCAGTGGATGAGAAGAAACACCTAAGCCAATTTAACACAGCTACTGACAGCCCATACTCTGCAGTGACATGCAACAATATTTTTGAGAACCAGAGCTAGAGATGATGGCAAAATGCTATCATACCAATCAGATTTTGGCATGAGGTGCTCATTTTTTCTTACAGACCTAGTCCAAAGTTCTTGAGAACCTTTCTCACAGGCTCTTTTATATTATGCTTTCCAGCTTGCTCACTGTTTTTTTAATGACTCATCACAGCTACAAGCTCCACTTGAAGGTCTCATTGAGAGCCATATGCTTAACAGCATCGCTGCACATGAACTCATTAACAGGAGGGATGAGAAAGCAGGTAGTATGTAATCATCAGCACTAACTGTGTATTTGCAACACTACCATGTTTCTAGGTTACACACACACAAAAAAGTAACTCTTTACCCTGTGGGGAGTCCAAAACCACAGAGCTATGTAAATGTAACAAGCAATGGAATATAGTTTTTCAGTCAGCTATATGTATAAGTAGGAGTAATACAAAGTACTAACAAATTAAAAAGACTCTACTCTGCAAAAAAGACCTGTTGGGCTTGTATGTGCCCTTTTGACAAATTGTGTATCTAAATTCGCAGATTTGATCAAAACATCCTGCCAGCTTTACACAAAGTGATTTGGCAAGTACAGACAACCCAAAAACTGACAGCAGACAAAAGTATATTAGCATTATTTGGCATTTTACTGCTCTACTGAGAAAACTAATTTTCTATCTTCCTTGCCTCTCAGTAACATTCCATTTTATTCTGTGAATGCAAATTACCAAATCCCATCTGGTCTCTTGAGGAGACTCATCCTGGAAAACAAAACATTCCTTTTCAGAGGTTGGTGTAGTGGGGTTTTTTTTTTACCATTTCTTAGGGAATAAATTTCNATTAGGAAATACACAATACCTTTTTCTTCCCTTCCTCTTCTCCAGGATGTTATATGTGGCTCATTTTCTTCATGCTTCCAATTCTCCAACTAAGTGGCTATTCTACGCTAAGTAAACTGCACACACACATTGTATGTAAATCAATGGCACTAAGCTGATCTATTTTGCCTGCTCTGTAAGAAAAGATGAAGTATAATGTATAGTCTATAATGTACAAGTACAATTTCCCTACAGCATTTCTATTTTGAGATAAGAAACAACAGAAACAATGACCAAGGACTGAGCAAGATTCCTGGTAACATAGGAAATGCAGGGCTTTATTTGGATAGGTAGACCAGCAACCAAGTACTGATAGAATTTTTACCTTGCCTGTCCTTTTGATGAATAACCACATTCTGCAAAAAGGCTGACAGATATATTTACAAAAGGGAAGGAAGGAGAGAGTAAAACTAACGCAAACAAAATGAGGTAGTCACTGGAGCATGACCCTGTTAGGTCTGATGTTCTTTATGACCACTCTAGTGAAACACTCAAAACCTGTATTCATGGTGGAACATTATGTGTTCATTGCAGTATGCTGCTTCAGTGGAATTATTGTTATGCTTAAATTTAAGTGCACTAGGGGTTGTCTAACTGATCTGTCACAGGCTGACCTTCTACCTGCTCTCTGGGCAGTTCTGCTTACATGTAGCCAATTGTAATATACATAGCTGTGTAGCTTTTAACTATAGGCAGTATACTCCTGAACAAGGGTTATTGGCTCAGAGCCACACTCATTGAAGTATATAGCTTTGGACAGCTTGAAGTGCATGTGGGGTGAGATTGTATCTCAAGGCAAATGATGCCATGGACAGAGTATTGTATTAGATTAAGACCAGAGCATTAGCATGTTGCAGACCTGAACTCTACCTTACATATATCTTGCTCCACAGCCAAAACTGTACATATATCTAGACCTTATAGATGCAAAGCCTTCCTTAAAAGTCTTGAAGATTTATCTATCTGTTGCTCTGAGACAGAGTTCATAAAGCTCTTCACCTTCTTGCTAGAAGCACTACTCATTCATTTGGCTGTAAACCATGTTTTTAAAATTGCTACCTATCAAGAAATGTCAATTGGTCTTCTATGCTGTTAGAAATTACATGCTGCATCTCCCTATGAAGACCATTTCATATTCAAGGAAAGCAGCCAGAAGGATGAGAAGCTTATGATCTGTTCAACTAAAGAGTCACTATGATTGACCACCACTAAAAACCTGCTTGTGTAGTTCAGGGTAAACTTGAGCTGTGTAAAAATCCATTCCCTACAACAAGTTCCCTAAAGTAAGAAAGAGGCAACACAATGGACACAAAGTAAGATTTCAGCATTTAAAAAAATCAAGTGGTTAAATTATCAAAATTTTTAAAATCATACAAAAAGTAAAATAATTAGGAACCTGAAAGATTTCATTAGTGAATCTCAGGAAATATAAGAATTGGTTTCTTTCAGTCAGCATTCCAACAAATCCATTCAGGTTGTGAAGGATGTCAGGATCCATAAGACCAAAAGAGCAGATACAAACAAAGAGCTCAGAATTAAAGTATGCACAGATGGAATTTAAACTATAGGTGGAAAAAAATCACAGCAGACACATAATGCTGCTAGTACTGTTTCTCAGTATGACTCTCAGGTTACTGTGCCACACATGCAGAGAACAGAGCAAAGCAGTTCAAAATGTACCTTATACCAAGCCCAACCAACAACTGCACTTTTTCCCTGCACTGAAGTCCTCCATGAGTTTTTACTGGGAGAAGTAGGAAAGAAAAAAGAACACATACAAAATATATTTTTTAAAAAACATTCTAGGAAGTTGGTGCTTTCTCCTATATTGATCTTCTGTCAGTATTATTGTATTCTACATCAATGCAGAATCAGAATCTGTTCTTAGCTATGCCAGAAGTCTCTTCAAGTACAAAGGCTCCAGGACAGGTTAAGACTTTAGCCTATACCTCAAACACATTTAAAAGATACAGAAAGACTCTGGGGAAGTACTGTTAATCCTAACTCCATATGACCTGCAGGTTAGAATACAGATTTAACTTTCCTATGAACTAACTTGTTCCTGAATGAAATGAGCCCATTTCTCAGCCCATTTCTAAGTGAACTTCAAGTGCCCCTACATGGGGGAGAAAAAAAAAAAAAGAAAAAAAAAGAGGAAAAACATGGACAAATCCAGTATTTGACAAGAGGGGAAAAAAGAAAAATCTCCTTTGAAGTACCTGGAAAAAGAATTACAGGTTACATCTCTAGAGAAAAAAAATAAAATATACCTCCTCAGCCATATACACAGGTTAACTTTGCAATGGAAATATATCTTTGATTCCTAGATCCCTTTCTGGGTAAAGTACTGCCGCCCTTCACAAGTAGACTGATGTAAGAAGAAAGATAGTAGCCAGTTCTCTTTTGTCTTGTAACCCTTTCATACTTGTACCACTCCAGTGACTAAACTTTATTCAGCAGAATTATTCCAGATTAATGTCTGGACAGACAAGTGTAAACTGGACTTTAATATTTTAGGATCACCATATGACAAAAGCTACTTCCAACTCATCCTCAGGTACATGAATGTTCAGTTATGAAATTAGGTGGGCGTTTCAGTAATTTCAGGATTACTTGGTTGGCTCAATTCATCATTTTACCTAAGAAACTTTCAAGTTCTCTTATCATTTCTTCTAACATAAGCAGAACAGAAAAGCTGATTTTGCATTAGGATCAAAATGTGAAATATCTGCCAACAAGTTGATCTTTCAACCTCAAAAAAATTTCTCTCCTTGTTCCTCTTCTCCCCTCTCAGCTTCAGCTCCTGTGCAGAATTTTGGCTCTAAATTATGCCAAGAGACTATAACCAACATGGATAAGAACAGGAAATAACCAGATCTTTCAAACTCAAAACTCAAACCAATTGTAAATGTCAGAAGGCAGATGTTACCTAATCAGGGGACAGCTGTGGGCCAAAGCAAGGAAGACTAGAATGCAATCATCAAATAAATCTTCATATCCGAATTGTACAAATAAATACCATCTGGCCACCCACATCTCTAAGTTTTTTGAAGAGTGTTTTCTTTCCCAATACTATCCCCACAAAGAACAGTGCTCTCATCTCTTTTAATGCTGAATTGCTTCTTTTATGTTCTTGGGCAGTACTCAGTATTTGTACAGACAAACCCAGGATGCTTAATATTGGATTAAGAGATTACATGCAGTGCGTTCTGCAGCCTTTTTCATTTTCTCACTCCTATCACACCAGTATTTACTGAGTTGAAGTGTGCCGGAGGCAAGTTCAATTTCCATCTCTACTCAAGGGAACGATTAAATTTAGCTGATGCTGAGAAAAAGAAATTCAGTGTGATGAACATAGCAAGACTTGACTGCCAAGCTTATGAGAAAGGATTAGTACCACAAGGAAAGCAGAGCTACCAAAACACCTGCAAAAAAGCTTACGTATAGAAAAAGTAAAAATAGGAAGGAAATGGAAACTTAATCTTTTTCTAAAAGGGAAAAACCAAAACACTACAAGCCCAGGACTTAAGCACATTAGGCTCAATAGTATGTTTCAATACCAAAGAGTATTCTAATAGTACAATTTCAGGTTAATTAGAATAATCCTTAATTTCAAGAGAGTTTGAGATTGGATTTGAGACTTGGATTTTGTGGCAAATACACATCTTTCAACAGAACTGAAATCTTAAATTTGAGTTTCACTCAACTTTGGAGTTGATTCAAATTTTGTAGCATTTACTTATCCCTCACAATAAGACGTGGAACAGCTGCCTCTGTTAGCGAGAACTATTAGAACATTTTGCTTCTGGCAAAACAGAGTAACCTTTCCTATAACCTGAAACTTTCCCACAAATTGAAACAGCAGTCACCTCTGAAGAGTCATCAAGGAACAATTTAAAATTAACCATTGCATGTAAAGGACAACTTCTACTCACACAACAGACCGAACACTTTATTTTGGAGTTACATGTTAGTCCAATTCTTTTTTTCTGTAAAGTAATTAGATTTAACTGACAGGACTGCCTTTTCAAGACCAGGAAAGAAATGTATTGATGGAGCACAATCACATTCCAGAATTTTCTACGTTTTTACCTTTTAGAAAGAGCATTGTGCCTACTCAAAGGCATAGTGTCACCCTTATTTTCAGAATGAAGGATTAAAATGTGTTTTCCAAGACCGAGACAAACATATGATAAGAAGGGATTTTTTTAAATAACCCTGCTTTTCCTCAAGGAGGAAAACACAAGGGTGTTTTGGGTTTTTATTTTCTTTGGCTTTTTTGGAGTATTTCTTTTGTAAGAAAGTAAGCAGATCCTCTAGAAGTGAGAATAAAACAGGCCCAAAACTGTCTAAACCCATTTTAATTAAATGGTGATTTTGAAAGCACTTGCACTTTGAATTAGGAAAAAAATTAAAAATAATGATCTTCTAATTAAGCTGATTTACTCATAACAACTATGTCAGATCCAAGTATATAAACATCAACAAAAGAACTGTTCATCACATAAATGCCACAGAATCATTTTTATTTAAAAGCAGCTCAGTTTGATAAATTACAACCCACATTATGCGTGTGGCTTAATGTCGGCTAAAGAATGATTGCATACAAAGTTAATTGACCATTAGCTCCGAGCACCTAGAAACCTTGGAGCTGATATACAGGTAACTTGGGCTTTTGCAAGGCATTTTGGATATCCTATACTCCCAAGTGCGCTGTTCATACCAGTTCCTTTCAGAAGCTGCAAATGGTGAAAGCTACTACCTGTCACTGCTATCCCATATGCCTTGAACACTTAATGACTGGGAATCTACCCATTTCCTGTGCCAAGTGGCTCATAGCAAGTTTGGGATTGTTTTGTCTAAAGATCATAGCCAAAATTGTAACAACAATGGCCAGCCATTTATGTACTTAACAGCCCCAGTGATTCATGGCTTGTAGCAGAAAACAAAATATCTCACCCTATCAAGGAAACTGGCAAGCTCCAGGTACCAGCTGCTCCTCATGGGCAAGAGTATCTGTCGTTGGTTTTAGTGGCCAGCCCAGCCCAAACCACAACAGCTATTACAAGAGGGGGGTGTCGCCTTCTGTGTCAATGACCAGCTGGAGCACATGGAGCTCCACCTGTCAATGGATGAGGAGCCAACAGAGAGTTTATGGGTCAGGATTAAAGTGAGGGCAGGGACAGGTGACATTATAGTGGGGGTCTGCTACAGGGCACTCAACCAGGAAGACCAAGCAGATGAGCCCCTCTATAGACAGATAGGAGCAGCCGTACATTTACAAGCCCTGGTCCTCATGGGGGACTTCAGCCACCCCAACATCTGTTGGAGGGACAACACAGCAGGGCATAAGCAATCCAGGAGGTTCCTGAATGCACCAATGATAACTTCCTTCTCCAAGTGATAGAGGTGCCAACAAGGAGAGGTGCTATGCTGGACCTTGTTCTCATCAACAAGGACAGACTGTCAGGAAATGTGAAGCTCAAGGGCAGCCCTGGCTGCAGTGAGCTCAAGATCCTTAGGGCAGCAAGGAGGGAGCACAGCAAACTCACCACCCTGGACTTCAGGAAAGCAGACTTTTGCTTCTTCAGGGATCTGCTTGATAGAGTACCATGGGATAAAGCCCTAGAGGAAAAAGGGGGCCCAAGAAAACTGGCTAATATTCAAGGATCATCTCCTCCAGGCTCAGGAGTGATGCATCCCAACAAAGTAGACAAAAATGCCAGGAGGCCTGCATGAATGAACAAGTTGCTCCCAGGCAAAGTAAAACAGAAAAAGGAAGCATATAGAGGGTGGAGAGCTACCTGGAATTATGCAGAGCATTTGACACTGTCCTGCACAACTTCCTGGTCTCTAAATTGGAGAGTCATGGATTTGATGGATGAACCACTTGATGGACAAGGAATTGGCTGGACAGCCTCCACTTAAAGAGTTGCATTCAACAGCTTGATATCCCTGAGGAGACCAGGGACAAGTGGTGTTCCTCAGGGGTCAGTGCTGCGGGTGGTATTATTTAACATCTTTGTCAGCAACATGGACAGTGGGATTGAGTACACTCTCAGCAAGTTGGCCAATGACACCAAGCTGTGTGTTGCAGTTGACATGTTAGAGGGAAGTGTTGCCATCCAGAGGGACCTTGACAGGGTTGAAAAGTGGACCTGTGCAAATCTCCAAGTTCAACAAGGCCAAATGCAGGGTCCTGCATGTGGATTGGAGCAAGCCCAAACACAAGCACAGGCTGAGCAGAGAATGGATTGAGTGGAGCCCTGAGGACAACATGGGGCTGCTGGTCGATGAGAAGCTCAATATGATGTGGCAAAGCATGCTTGCATGCCTGGAGGCCAATCATACCCTGGGCTGCAGCAAAAGCATGGCCAGCAGGTTGAGGGAGGTGATTGTGCCCCTCTACTCTGCCCTGGTGAGACCCCACCTGGAGTACTGCATCCAGATCTGGAGTCCTCAGCACAAGGAAGGCATGGACCTGTTGGAGCAGGTCCAGAGGAGGGCCATGGAGATGATCAAAGGGCTGGAGCACCTCTCTTCAGTCACAGTATAAAAAAGATAGTGTTGTTCAGCCTGGAGAAGAGAAGGCCCCAGGGAGACCTTATGGCAGAGTTCCAGTATCTGAAGGGGACCTACAGGAAAGCTGGAGGGGGACTTTTTACAAGGGCATGTATCAATAGAACAAGGGGTAATAGCTTTAACCTTGAAGAGGGTAGATTTAGATTACAAATAAAGATGAAACTCTTCATTCTGAGGGTGGTGGTGCAGCACTGGAACAGGCTGCCCAGGGAAGCTGTGGATGTCCCATCACTGGAAGTGTTGAAGACCAGGTCAGGTTGGATGGGGCTTTGAGCAAACTGGTCTAGTGGGAGGCATCCCTGCCCATGGCAGGAGGGGTGGAACTAGGTGATCTATAAGGTCCCTTCCAACCCAAACCATTCTATGATTCTATGAAATTTATGCAAGTTTTTCTACAAACATGGAATAATTCTGAAAAATAGTTTTTACTAGTAAAACAGTACCATTGCTTGGCCCATCTAACTAAAGTAATCTCACAGGTTGTCTCTTTTTTTTTTTCAGTCATTTAGGTAAATTCATATGGTAGGAGAAAAAAAAAGACTTAGCAGAGAGTTCAGTCCAGTCGCCTATTTCAGATGGTCAATGCTAACATCACATATGAATACAAAGATCTAAAGGCCTCCAAAATATTGTAATACTTTTTTTCCATGCCCCTCTTGAATTTAGTTGCATACACTATCATGACCCCAAAGAACATTGCCACATAACTGCTTTAATACGTCTAAAGCAGCTTTGCATTAGTATATCTGTAAAGGTAATTGCTTACCAAAATAGTGCTACTGATCCAAAATAGTTCCCAGTGTTGGAAGTCAATGATTCAGTTTTATGATCTCTTGGGTGATTGCCGTGAGTAAGATTTCATGCTTACTTTGTGAGCTTGAATAAAGCTGGAAAGCAAAGTCTTGATTCTTTCCCTTAAAAAAAAAAAAAAAACAAAACAAAACACAGGAGAGTCAGGGGAGATGCTTGTACACTGCTAGGGAATGTTGCTAGCACTTCCTCAGCAGGAAGACTGAATATTCAGGATTTGACAACCAAAAGACACTTCCTTCTCCTATGAAAACCCAGCATGAGATCTATACACTTTTCTACCACTTAAAGTGAGGAGTGGGACTTATACTCCTCCTTTTTCCTGGCCTGAGCCCCTCCTAAAAGACCAGTCACTGCAACCAGTGGAACTGCATTCAGTGCAATACTAGCTTTTGTAATCTTTGATCCAGTTCAATAGGAGTTACAATGCAGCTTGTTTTCATAAAACAACAACAAAAAAAGATTTTAAATGATCCTAATTTCAGAAGTTCAGCATGTCAATGAATGGATATTTGCACCTAACAGATGGGAAACAAAGCTATTTTTCACATTAGGCTACCTCTGACCAATTAGACTTCAAGACACTTAAAACATTGACCATCTAACCTATAAGCCAATTCTTGCTACCATTGTGATAATGTTTCTTTTCCAAGATTAAAGTAATTTCATTTGAAATACTCAGACAAGTGACAGAAATTATATATTTCAAATATAAAATCTCTTCCACAACAGAAGCTGTGTTTGTTAGAATATTTATGCTCTAAGCCATACTAAAACTGCTTCTACCATAATTATGCAGGTGTGATGCAAGAAAACCCCACACACTAACACAGACGCCAGTCACCACAGCTGCTATTGCAAGGATAAACTCCTGCCCTTTACAACTAAGACATGGGCTGGTGATCCCATTTGCTTGCACCTTAGCATAAAATAAAAAACAAATGCACCTAAAGCAAAAAGACACAATTACCTAATGACAGAAGTGAAAGAGCTCCTTGATTATGCACACAGAGCCATCTGAGAAATAACGTTTGCTCTTGTAGCACCCCAAAAGCTACAGAGTTTTCCTAACTGCTCTCTATATGAAGTTCAGAAGTACACCTTTAAAGCAATGTTACTAACTTCTCCTACAAGTCAGCTTGTTAGAAAACAAGTGAGGCATAGAGTTTACAACATTGATTTAGTTTTAGATTTTTCAAGTTACAAAACTCATTCAGACATAGTAGAATCAGCCAACATTTTAAAATCTAAAAATAAATTTAATCTACAGCACTGCACCATGTTTAGGGATTTAAATCTTCCATGAAAATAAAGAACGAGATTTGCTACCCTAGATACAACTCTGTCACACGAAGCAAGTGGGAAGTGCCTAATGTTAGAGAAACACAACACAGTGAATGCAACGAAGTCCTGGGTGGACAGTACAGGCAAACATTCTAATGGGATAAAAATCCAGATTTAGTTACAACAGTATATAAAAACTAAAATAGAGGCTGCTATACAATCCATAGCAAGCCAAACATTCTCTCATGTAACTAGCCCACATCATGTTTATTGTTGAGTATATTGACTGAAAATTGAATAATTCAGACAAGTTGATTTTTTGTGTTTGAATTTTGGGAGCCATATGATTTATTTACTATGCATTTGTTAAAGTATTTTTCATTCTATCCCTCAGAGGTATTACCATAAAAATCTTTCATGAAAGAATTTAAAAGGCCCTTATAGAAGAATGAAAAAGCTCCATCAGCACAAGTATTTGACAAATAGAAATTAATGAGCTATTATTTAACTTCATCACAAGCGCCAGAGGTCTAAACCAACAATGCTTAATTAAGATGATGTGTGCCCCGAGTCTTCTCCCAGGAAACTGGTGAATCACAGCAGATTTCCTTCATTGCCAAATATATTCATGGAATTATATGAACACATCTGTTAAAAATATATGAATGACATGAAGTCTCCTGCTGTTAATTCAGATTGATTACTTGTTAAACATCACTAAATGAGGCAGGAGGGAGGCTGTTAACTGTTGTTTACATTGGCAGATATAAAATAATGGGGGGAAAGCAGTTGTGGCATTTAAAGAGAGGCTGAGGTACTGTTTGAACAGCAAAGTTTATACACGTGAGATGAAACACACTATATAACTAAGAAAAGTAATGTTTCTCTTTTTTTACTCTTGTATGCCTACTGATTTAACAGATTTCAGTGCCTGAATAACATAAACCAGGCATGGTGGACCCTTTGTTATTTCTGACAAGAGATAAATTACATTCTCCCATCACTGAGCAATGACTGTTTCTAAATCCTATTACTTCACTTTACTGCCTGTTTACAGACACAAATGCATTACTAGATGAAACACACTCCTGAAAGTACATTGCATGTAACTAGAGAAATGTTTTCTACAAATTTTGCCTCCTGTATACATTGCCCATCCTTTGAGTCTCAGAGCCAGAAGGAATCTAGCCATCTGAAATTGAAAGAGCCTAAACCTGAGATAATAGAGTCAGATCAGGTCTTTTTTTTTTTTTTTTTAAATCTACCATGATTTTGCCTGTTAAATGACTACTTCTTTCTGGGCTAGATCTCAGAAGCCTTCCAGGAAAACCTTAGCTTCCAGCCTTGGAATTGTTTATCCAGAAAGCTCTGAATCAGGAAATCCATTTTAGGAACACAGCTATCGTTACTGCAACTCCAACTTCTTGAAAGAGTGGCACCTCCACAAGTGGAATTAATATTACCTTTAACTGTTGAATTTTACGCATAGTGTTTTCCTGTTTTCTGGCATATTATTAGCAAAATTTGCTTGCCTTTCTCGAGAGTTAATCAACTTCTTGATTAGTAGAGCTTGACACTTTAATCTTATCTGCTCATCTCAAAACACTTTTGTTCCTGCATTTTGGAATTAAACAGGTGTAGGGAGTTGGAAGGGAAGATAGCAAGATAGCATCAAGAAATATCAAGAGATAGATACCACAAGAGAGATTTTCAGCTAGCAAAAGCCTGCATCTTCATGGATTGCACTAGAACTGTTCTGATTTAAACCAGTTGAGAATGGCCTTATAATTACAACTGTATCCATTTAGAATGCCAGTATTATGATTATTTCTCTTCTTTTACCATCTTTGTCCAAAATAAAAATTCTTTACAGTTACAAATGTGGTTTCACTTAAACAAAAAACCTTCAAACAGTAACACAATTAGAAGTGGGTTTTGCTAAATAACGCTCTTCTCTTTGTCCCATAATTCCAGCAGTAACATCTGTATAATTAAACTAGAATTAAAACTGCCAAGCTATCAGAATGACTTTTCTGTTAAATACTGGACCAAAGTATTAAAAATCTCAAACCGGGACGAAAGCTAATTTGTGACCTTATTGCACTTGTTGCTGGGGAGGGGACTGACAGGTGAGACCCTATAACTCAGTAAATGAGTCTCCCTAACCGGAAATTCACTAATAATCTTTCATTCCTCTCCCAACCCAACCCAGGTGAATGTGTTAATTTATTCAGAGCTCATAGACCCTAAGTTATGAACTCTCAAAGTCACTGAAGGACAAGTACCACGTTCAGGAGGATGACCTGGAACAAAAGACAGATAGTGGGTAAATGAATTTATACCATATGCTTGGAGGAAATTAACAGTATCAGCTTCATATGCAAGATACACCTACATCTAGTGACAGCTTTCAAAGAACCTGACAACCACAACAGAAAAAGGAAACAGGATTAGGGAAGAAACACAACTTCTAGAAGAGATCCAGAGTTTCAGAAACTACCCTGGTTCCCAAAAGTAACTCAAACATGTACTTTTTTTTAATTACTTGGCAAGTTTTATTATTACTTTTTCTTGATTCCTATTATATTTGGATATCTGTGTTTACATGATACAGACTGAAACCCTGTAAGAATTTCAAGATTAAAAGATTTAAAACTCAAAAATTAATACTTTTATTTAGAAACCTTCCTATAAACCCACCTCCATTTTTGTTGTGTTTTAGTATTAAGCAAATGAAGACAAAGGCAACATAAACTATACAATTTAAAACTGGAACACACTTTTTTAAAAATTCCAGTAGTTTTATCACTGGCTTTAATTATTCAAAGTTAACTGTCTGATCACAAAATTATTGAATAAATATACAGAGTGAAAGGTTGATTAAAAATACACGGCAAGAATTATTGAATTAATCATCATACAGATGATACAGACCAATACCAGGTCTATATATCATTTAAATAAAGTTCAAAATCTGGGTTATGTATTAAAAGAAGTTTTGAGCCAGAGCTACTCAGGATGAGGAAGTGACTCTTCCAACTGCTACTGTATTCACAGACCTGGTAACGAAACCAACTGGATGCTATTTTAATGTCCACAGAAAGAGGATAGTTAACAAGATGTGTCTTCAGGCTCAGAGGAAGCAAAACCAAAGTCAAATGGTGCATAATTAAGCCTGTGAGTTCAGAATTCCACAGCCCTGATATTCTTTTCAACACCAATAAGAAACTACCTAAATCTATTCACCCAAGTTTTTCATTTTTTTTCAAAGCAGTACGTCACAACACTCAGTAGCATTTATTAAATCTCACCCTAAAATATCAATTACCATGAGTTGCCAAGGAGAGTGGAAACACAACACAGGCATATTAAGCATAATAAACCTGCTGAAATTTTTCCTATTATGATTTATTTTCAATCGGTAAATACATCACCTTGTAAGAGTCTTGTGCACTTTTTTTGCTCTTTAAAACTTGAAGGATTATTCTTATTGCTTCATATTACTTATAGCTGTGCAAAAAGTAAAAAAATTTAATGCATAAACTTAATATGTCCTTCTGTGGAATATCATTAATGAAAAGCCCATAATGCAGATTCCTGATAGACAGGAGTTTGAGCCATAACAGTCTCACTAAGGTAGATGGAATTTCACTAATTAACTCCACAATGGAATTTTGACCTCTGATTAAAATCGTGGTCACTTCACGAAGCAAGCCACTACCTGATTAACCGATTAGCCTAGATTCTTCAAAGAGAAGTCTCAAGCTCTATTGTGAATTATTTTAATACCTTAGCTTTTTGCTCCCCGTGTTTTCTTCTTACAGTTATTACTGTATCCTGGAAAACTACTGTTGACTATGAAGTAGTAGGTCTAATTGTTTTCATCATTTTATTTACTGTACTGGAATCTCTTAAGAAATCACTCATGACTGTGCTCCAAGATGATGGGCTTGCTCTATAAAAGATAAAAAAACCCAATTTTGAGTATCAAGCTAGGAAAAGTATAGTAGAATTTTGTAGTGTACACAAGTCCCCTCAGACAGACACAGTTCCCTTATTCAAGATGTGGGGAATATGATTTGGGTCTTAGCCTAAAGGGAGTTGAATTCACGTGTTGTCCATCCCCCCCCNCCCAGCAGCTGTTCCTTAGAAAAAAAGTCCTACTTATTTCTCTGGACAGTGAAGGAAAAGGGGAGGAGTCTCTTTCTCCTTCTGTAGCATATCTATAAATTGTGAGTCTGAAATAGATAATTGTAACCCCTTTCAGTTCAGAGAAAGGTGACTAAAACCTGAAGAGTTGCTTAGTTTATAGCATATTGTGACAGAATTTCCACATCATTCAGTTAAGCAATCCTTGCGCAATGCATGGACTGTCATGTCTTTTTAACTTCCAAATGTTTCACCTTATGTATATGAAGTCTAAGCATCAAACAGCTCTCAATCTCACTCCAGTCAGCTAAAAGTAAAATGTTATAGCCCCTAAATCTTACATACTTAAAAACCTGTGTTAAGATGCTCTTACAGTTTCTTACATGGACACAATATTTTTTTCATATTTTGAGAAAGGAATACAAATAAATTTATGGTTTAATATGGATGCTTTGAACGCTTATTAACATTGACAGCTAAAGAAGTAGTTTTCAACAACAAAATGTAGAAGAGGGAAGCAAATTTCAAATGCAGGCAAGCAAAACATTGTTTACAATGGTTACATAAATATTTTGCAAGAAAAACAGACTAATGGAATCTCCTCTGCTATCTAAATTCATAGTATATTTTCTATGGAAAACTTATTTATATGTAAAATGGGATGGAAATTGCTGCATCAAAGATCTAGTCATACTGCAAATCTAATAATATAAAATATGGGGAAATATATCTCAGAGACACTTCATTAGGTACTCCTGTTAACTTTTTGCCTTGTTTTTGTCATGCTTTTCACAGACAGAAAAAAGACATGGAGGCTAAGGGACTAAGTGAAAGTAGTAGCCCTATCCAAATTAATAGAGAGGAAAACAAAGGAAATAAAAAATCACTTTTGAAGTGAACATTTCTGTTCCTAGAATAAAGTTGTTTACAAGTTTTACATCTCTAGAAAAAGAAAATGGGCAAAAGTTTTCTACAACAGTGGAGACTGAACCTAGATGTCCAATTTAAAATGAAAGAGTATTTGAACTCACAGAAATTACTTACAGAGAAAATGGTTGATCTAGTGGTATTTCATGAAATAACAACAATAAAGATAGATTTCTCTTTATTGGAAATCATCACAAAGTAAACTTCATAGCCTTGAATTCCTCATTATGCTTTGCGTATTATTTCAAATGAAGAATGTAATTGCATTATGAGGTCAGTAGATATAAATTAAACATACTGTTTCTGACCATACTGCTATCCTTAAAGAAGTCAATTATTACATATCACACAGTCAAAACAACATAAGATAAGACAACTTGCTTGGACATTGTTGAAAAAACATGGTCTTAAAATTTGTATTTTTTAAAAGTGGTATTCAGTAGCATGCATTTTCTGACAGAACTGCAATATAAACATGTATTTTTGAGAAGAATTTCATATTTATTGATTCAAACATGGCAGGATCCTCCTGTAAAGAATTTAAGTGTGAACTTACATGTATAACTAATCCTAATGAAATACTGAAAATTCTTCTGTATATCCTTAAGTTCCACAAAGCCTCCTAGCCATTTCCAAAGTCCCTAATGAAAACAATCCCACTTACACTTATGAAGGATTTCAATTTTAGAATATTTGTTTTCTAAGTGCTTTATAAATATGAAAGATATATTCAGATAGTCCTTCTCCTAATCATTTGAAAGGGCAAAATATCAGGCCTGATTCTCTAGTTCTTCATGTTTTATATAGTTTTGTAAAATATTGCTGAATCATTATACCCCGTTTTACACTGCTGCTGCAGGCGAGAGGTTTTACCACGGTAGGGGAAAAAAATTATCAAATCCATTCTCTCTACAATGAGAAGTGCTATAACACACACAACTAGGGAAAAGCAAAATAGAAATTTATAATCCTCTTGAAGTGATTGCACTTGCTCAGCTACACATAAGAATAAAACATACAAGTTTTGTAAATTGCATGTAGTATCTAATAAATATAAGTTTGTTTTATCACTTTCAGAAAGCAATAAAGGTTACAGATCTGCAATGTAAAAAATGAACCTCTCTTTCATTAGTGACAATAAATGAATGCTCCATTTTAACCGTCACTTAATCAAATATTAACAGAAACAAAATACTCCAAGAATTTCTATGTTGAACAACACCTCCCCTCTCTTTCACCCCCCTATCTCCCAAGAAAGGAGAACTTTAGATGCACAGCAAGAAGAAACGAGGCTGTTAAGAGCTCACAAGCCTGCAACAAATCAGAGCTGAGGAGGGTATTTCAAGCTCATTCCACTAGGCTACAGCCACCTGGTAACACTGTTGCAGCAATCAAAGATCCTAAACTCAAACAGTGCATTTTTCCACTGTTGCAACGCCACAGTCAAACCACAGAACCGGAAGGGACCTTAGTAGATCATCTAGTCCAACCCCCCTGCCAGAGCAGGGCCACCTTAGAGCAGGTTACACAGGAACGCGTCCAGGCGGGTTTTGAATGTCTCCAGAGACGGAGACTCCACCACCTCCCTGGGCAGCCTGTTCCAGTGCTCTGCCACCCTCAAGGTAAAGAAGTTCCTCCCCGTGTTTAGGTGGAACTTCTTATACTCAAGTTTGTGCCCATTCCCTCTTGTCCTGTCACTGGGCACTACCGAAAAGAGCCTGGCCCCATCCTCCTGACACCCACCCTTCAAGTATTTATAAGTGTTGACAAGGTCCCTCCTCAGACGCCTCTTTTCCAGGCTAAAGAGACCTAATTCCCTTAGTCTATCTTCATAGGCGAGGTGTTCCAGTCCCCTAATCATCTTTGTAGCCCTATATGGATCTATATGGATCCATGTAGGATCCATATAGCCTTGAGGAACAAATTCGGAGATCACCAACATGGACCACTGAAACAGGTTCAGTCAATGAGAATAGTATAAAAATGCACAAGTATGCACAGTTAGACCTTTTGAAGAGAAGGAACTACCCCACAGAGACATTCAGATTTCTCTGCATAACAGAGAACGAAAAAAACAAATAACAGGAGCCAAGCTACATAGATCCAAAACAGGCCCACTTGAACTCTGTATCACAGCTGTAACATGCTAGCAAGGATCAATCACCACTGCTTTTCATCTCACCCTTGCAAGTATCACACCACACAGCCTCTGAAACCTGCAGTTGTGATCTAACACGCTTGTGGGAAGCAGACAGTTCTGAGCACCGGCACAAAGTACCTGGGGCTGACACTAGATAAACCCAGCAAGTATTTAAAGCATGCACAGCTGCCACACCTCCTTTGCCAGAAAACTAAGCTGTTCACTCATAAAATAGCAATCAAAGTAATCAAAACCCACTGTGCTCTGATGGTACTTACAGGTAAGAAATGGTATATCAACAACAATGAGAATTATAAGAAATTAGAGGTACAGCACCCAGAAAGCACTAATCACAGTGTCCAGTGCAATTTTTAGTCTTTCATAGTGCCCAAAACCAGAGAAATACCCTCACCTTCAGCAACAGAAATCATAATCACAAAGATTGAAGTATGTGAAAAAACATCAACTTCAATTTCCTGCACTTCTCATAACAAAAATCCTCACCATGTCACTGTAACAACATAGGTTGAACAAAAGCTCTGTTTACGACATAGGTTTAGCACTCAGAATGCCAGGTGATATAAAGTTTTTTACCCCCTTGAAATTATGCTGGTCCACACCAACATTGCTGCCACTGCACAGTTATAGTTAAATGTCCACTGAGTATTATCCTGTAACTCAGTGATTTTCTGAACTCAGAGGATGTAAAATACAGAATTCACAGCTTAGGATGCAAACTCATGCTCGGCCTTAACCACAACAACTCTCCACTGTAAATTAGGACTAAAATTAGTTTGTCTCCCAGCATATAACCTCATCTATTCAAAAAATGATAATGAAATGACAAAGGGCCTAATGTTACTTTCACTGAAGTCAATAGCAAAACTCCCACTGATTTCAGTAAGAGCAAAAGCCAGCACTAGATCTCCAAAAATGGTTATTATTCTCTTCAGAGCACCATATGCATTTCCTATCAACCCCCTGCAGAAAGAAGACAGTCTCTCAGCTTTCCAATAATACAGCCTTATAGAAAAGCATCTCTGACTGCCAGCACTAATCTAATGTCTATGACCACCTGAGGAATACATTTTGACTTCAGCATATAACCCAAAGAAGAGAAAAGAATCAAGTCCTACAGAAGGAGGAAGAGGGATACCAGCAAAAATGACTCAATAATAACCTTGCAGCTAACAAAAAAAAAAAAGAGTCACTGCCATATTTTAAGGAAATCTTATACAAGCATCTATTCCCCTCTTCACAATAAACATTTAAGAGTCACAGGATAATATTTGATTTGTATACACAAGCCGTTACTTAGATATTTAGCAGGAAATTGTTATTAGAAGTGACATAAAAAGAAGAATTTCAATCAAATGGAAAACTATATTCTGAAAGTGATGCAGGAATCCATTTTGATCCTCTCTAGGTTAAAAAAAAAAAAAAAGAGTATGAGAGCACTCTGTTACACATTCAAAACAGCTTTCTGTATGTTTAAGCATTAAAATTGCATGTGGCTTTTTTGCAATTGCAGAAGAAACAAATGCCACTGGCTTCTGAACAGGAAAAAAAGGCATTAAAAAGTAGTTATGTAATTAATAGTCTTTTCATGGGAATTAACAAAGGTAACAAGACAGAACTGGCACTCTTCAATTACCTTTCCTCTTCAAGTCATTTAGAAGCAGTCAGAGTCAGCATAATTATTTAATTAATAAACACAGTGTAAAGGAAAGGATAAAGATCATCTTCATATGCTCAGGCACTTTAGTCCTGACCACGGTATGCAGTTTGAAACCTATGCTATACCAAATTCAGTAAGAATCTACTAATTATGCTTTCCTCTTAAGTGAGCTGACAGCACACCTGGCAGTCTTTGCAGGAACAAGCTTCTAACAGAGAGCAATAGCACCTGATTCCCAGTGTACAGGTTGGAATTCAGTTAAAGGTGCCTTCCTGCTACACAGTAAAGAGCAACTTCACCTTAGTAGTTACAGGTGCTACTTATTGGTCTGGTGATGAAGGTATTCTTCTAGGAAGACACAGATGGGCCCTGAAACTGGGCTTTCCAATTCAACAGTTGTTTGCATAGAAATCAAGAGATCACAGAAAGGTAACCGCTTGAAATGTGAAGCTTTATCCAGATTGCCTGCCATTCCTTTCGTAGCGTGAGCATGTTCAAAATTCACCAATGAAACTGTACAGAAATGCAACAGATATCCAATTCTACATGCAACATTTTATACCACCTTTGGATCTCCACTTGGAAATAAGCATTAACAGGCAAGAGACCAGTGTCAAAAAAAACCCCAACCAACCAAAACCAAACAGGGCTACTGAAAAACAGACTTGAGTCCATAGGACAAGAGACCATTGCTACCTGGCCACAGCAGAGGCAATACAAACCCTAACATATCTCCCTTGGAAAGAGAAAACATTAATACTTTAGTTACTGTTCAGCTAATTAATCCATGCTACTGACAGCATTCATGAAAGCTTCTGCAGCAATATCACATATATGCATTTCTGTATCAACAAGAGATCATCACAGCACCTTGCTGAAACATCCTTCTGCACTGAGGCACTCTTAGCCCTGAGCCATTGTACGTTTTGCATGTTTCCTAATTTACATAATTGCAATATAGGAGCCCCTAGTTTTCTCTCTCTTTGCTGAACAAGATTGAAGAGATAAAGCAGTTGCCCTTTCTTGAGGAGCTGCTTCACAGAACACCACAGGTAGAAAGATAACTTAATTCCATACAATTTTTATAGAAGTGAATTACTAAACAAATCAAGTTTCTCCTTCAAATATGAAATATGGTTATCAAATAAAGAGGAAGTCACAAGTAATTTGCAAGTACTGTACCGCCCTCTGCAGTCAATGTCTAAGTTCTGCAAATACATTTGCAGAATAAACCTGTGCACCTTCCTTGCGAAAATGAGTTAGTATGTCAATAATAAAACCTCTACAACTTGAAACCCAGCAGAAGTAACATTTTTACGATATTGTCTTACTTGGAATCATGGGAACACAATACAGAAACTTTTTAATTCTTCTTATAAATGCTCTGCATATTAAAGGATATCGAAACTATGTTTTGCTGCTGTTTCAGAATGGGTCCAATCCCTCAAAGATACTTCCGACATTTACTTTCTTGGAACTTGATAGAAACTTGCAATGCCCCATCTGAGATTTTTTTTTTCTGGTTACTTCTAATAAATATCCAAAATAAACCACATTTTTTAAAAGTTACATTACTGATCCACCAATGACAGAGAAGTATATTTTACGGTTCAGGTATTGCGCTACTTTGTTTAACACAACATATAACCTTAATAGGGCATTTCGCTGAGACTAGATATGTGTTTAAGTTTACTCAAACAGTTCTTCAGTGACTTAATTATGAGCAAT
>VXBO01008388.1:39450-61197 GCA_013400135.1 Rhinoptilus africanus
CCGGCGGGGGGGGGGGGGGGGGGGGGGGGGGGGGGCGGGGGGGGGGGCGGCGAAGGGGACACCCCGGAGCCGGCAGCCTGGGCGGCTTCCCCGCTCCCCGGCGCGCGCCACCGCCAACGGTTTCAACCGCCAGCCCCAGCGCGCGGGGCGCCGCCAACGGTTTACAACGGCACCCCTCAGCCCCGCCGCTCCCGCAAGGGCCCTGGCTCTACCGCGCTGGGACGAGCCGCTGCCCCCTGCCGAGCGCGGGGTGCCGACAGAAAACCCGCCGCCGTCCCTCCCCTTCCGGCACCGCCCCGACGGGCGTCCCTAGCAACGGCGGCCCCTTTACCTCGGCGACGCTCCGCCCCGCCGCGTCCCGCCGGCGGCAGCCGTTGCTGCGCGACGAGCGGAGGCGACGGCGGCCGAAAGGCAGTTTGGTGCCCCCAGCTCGGCCCGCATCCCCCGGGCCAGGCCGTCGGCGAGCCCGAACGAGACCCTCGCCAGCCTCAGCGGCCGGAACCGGGCCCGGCTCCCTGTGAAGACCAAGGGGTAAGGGTTTGATCAGCCACCAGGACTGAGAAAGGGCATCCGTCAGCCACAAGCACCTGACCGAGACCCTAGCACGAGACCAAAGACCCGTACACCATTAATCACAGACCCCAAATCGACACCTCTGCCATCCACGGGGAGCAGAACAAGGCTCTTAGAAGCTACAGGTACCAGAAATAAGCATCAGCCAGAGATACGCGCTGGAGCAAGACTCTCACCAGGAGCAGGAGGCAAGGCACAGCATGTATCAGTCACATACCCTAGGAGCGGACCCTTACCAAACACTGGAACCAAAAAGTGCCTACCCGACATACACAGCAGGACAAGATCCTTATGAAGCCTACGAAGGTGGGCATGGCCCCTATCAGCCACATGAACCAGGTTATGGTCTTTACCAGCCAGGATACAGTTCATATGATGATCAGATACCCGATCCCAAATCCCGAATGCTGGCAATCCAGAATGCAAAAGCCTATTTACTGAAGAGCAGCACAACATCTGGCCTGAACTTGTAAGTCTGGAAAAGGGACACAATTGGAAGTGGGAGGAAGTATAAGTGTAGAGGAGAACAGGGTTGGTAAAAGGGCAAAGGGTTATGGTAAGAAAGGGAGGGATACCAAGGGGGTTTATATAGAATGGAAGACTACACTATAAATGCAATAGTTCATCGCTATGTCGTGCTTGTGTGTGTCTGACATCTTTCAGAATCAAAATTCCTAAGGAAATTATTTATAGAGTTCAAAGGGAAATTGATTTGATTAAGAGCAAGTTTAAGTTCAGCTTCAGCTCCTGAGGCAAGTGTGGTATATACCAAAAATGGAAGATGGGACTACTCCTAAGTGTATTATAATCAGGCTAGTTTCACGTCTAATTTCCCATAATGCTCTGTGATCTCCTTTCATCTATTACAGTGATTTCTCCAAACCTCCAGGTGATTAGCATCTACTTTTGATATTAAAAACATAATATTCTAAAATTTTTGTATGGTAGGCCAATAATATTTACATTTATATGGCAGATATGACCATCTTGCTAATATGCTAACAAAGATCCTGGATGAACAGCCCACAAATGCAGTAGACATAATAGAGGATATCAGCAAGGATGTGAAGTGGTCTCAGTTTCAAAAAAAAATGGACACTCTTCAAGATGAACATGAGATTCTTCCAACTTTTGAAGCTGCAGAAAAGCGTAAAGCTTTGTTCCTCAAGGCAAATGGAGAAGGAGATGAAGAACTAGAAGAAGAGATAGTGAGTTATTATCAGGAAAAAATGGCTATCGTATATACCAGGGAATGAGTGGGAGGGTGGCGGGAAGGGAAAGGAGGAAGTTGTGTCCTCCATTGTACTATTGCCTTTCATGATCATATAAATAATTGCAGCAACAGTACCACTTACCGTCCTCATAGTTGTGAAGAAGAAACCCCATCTGGTTACTTAGTAGGGATTTTTTCCTATAGTTAATCTAATATTCTGAGCCTTTAAAATCACAGATATTCTAGAGATGATTAAGATAAAGTAAGGTTTACAATATCTCCCATATGCCAGTTCAGTGTGGAATATTGCATCCAGCATTCTTTTCTTTACGTAAAAGTGACATTTCCTTACCTAAAGTGACCATAATTCTGGACACTAGTTTGAGAATATTGTGCACAGCTGTTACTGTAAAATTGAGAATGGAGAATTTAGTGATCTTTCCAGCTCCATCTGTGGTTCCAGTCTGTCCTTCTCAAAAAAAAAAAAAAAAAAGGTTATAATGAAGAACTACTAGAATTGAAAATCCACTTCTTAAAATAGGGGATTTTTCAGTATTTGGTTGCTTATATGCAGAAGCATTTGTATCCAATGAAAAATTAAGAGAATTTTTATAATAACAAAGGGAAACTAATCAAAGAGATGTTGTTTTTCATAGGAAGTTACCAGTATATATTCAAATTATTGCCATTGCAGAATACAAATACTAACAACAGAAGAGAGTCTTTCATCTTTTCCATAGCCTACTACTTATTTTACAGTAACAGTATACGATGGTAAAAATGGAAAAAGGAAGGGTATTTTAGAAAGGAATTTGGAATTTTCCATAATCTCGTCTACCTTGCTTTGATATAAAAAACCTGGAAGAGACAAATTCCATACAAAACTAGCACTACTTCTTCAAAATTCCCTACCCTGCTGTGCACGACTTTTAGTATCTTAGTGTGATGTAATCACCTATGCCCATGAAATGAGAGAAGGGTGATAAAGTGAATGGAAATACTTAATGAAATCTTAATTACTGGCCCAGTTCTGCTTCCATGGAAGCCAGCTGGAGTCTTACTATGGACTTCAGTAAGAGCAGGGGCCAGTATTTCAAAAAATGCAGGGAGCTTTATAGCAAGGTTTTCAAAAGAACAACATTCACTCCAGAGAAATATTGCTGGTCTGGTGTCTAAATATATAGAATATGTATTATATTTTCCCCAAATGCATCTGCCACAAGCACAAGGGAACACAGTGACACTACTTGCAGGCATCAAGGCCTCTCACATAGCTCACATGCCCTAGTACTGAAGTCCTTTGTAGATCCTGTGTAAGAATTCTGACTGTCCTTATTTTGCAGTAATTAGGAGTTTGAGTTTTGAAATCCTGTATTCTAAAGGCTGTAGTTCTCTTCTTTACCCTTAAAATGGCATTTTAAATTTTTTTAAATGATAGTGGAAAAGGTAATGAATGAATGTCTGCAAAACACTTTGAGAGAATGAGTGGCACTACAGGAAAGTGAAGTATAACATTCAGTGGATAACATGTTTAATTTTTCAAATAGATAATTATACTATTCTTCAGTTCTAACTCTGGATCTTCTTTCCCAGGGAGAGACCCCTCTACCTAATGTGATGGAAACAGCCTTTTATTTTGAACAGGCTGGAATTGGCTTGAGCAAAGATGAATCCTATCACATATTCCTTGCCCTTAAAAAACTAATTAGTGTTCAGCCAATCCAGACCTGTCGCTTCTGGGGCAAAATTTTGGGCCTGGAGATGAACTATATTATAGCTGAAGTACAGTACCATGAGGGAGAAGAGGAGGAGGAAACAGAAGAGGAAGCAGTTACTGAGGAAGGAGGGAAAGGGGTGGATGAGGTTGAAGATGAAGAAGAGGATAAAGAAAAAGAAGATGAACCACCTAAGTCCACCTATAAGCCCCCACCTGTCATCCCAAAAGAAGAAAATGGGACTGGGGCTAATAAATATGTCTACTTTGTCTGTAATGAGCCAGGCAAACCCTGGGTGAAGTTGCCTCCAGTGACACCAGCCCAGATTGTCTGTGCCAGGAAAATCAAGAAGTTCTTCACCGGGAGGCTGGATGCTCCTGTTGTGAGCTTTCCTCCTTTCCCTGGAAATGAGGCCAATTACCTGCGTGCACAGATAGCTCGGATCTCAGCAGGAACCCAGATCTCTCCCATTGGATTTTATCAGTTTGCAGAGGAAGAAGATGAAGAGGAGGAGGTGGATGGAGGAAGAGATACGTATGAAGAAAACCCCGATTTTCAGCCTCTTTCTGTGGCTGAAATGGTGGATTCTCTCTCCGCGTGGGTACACAATGTACAGAGTATTCTAAAGCAGGTACATTCTGGCATAACTTACGCAGACCTCGGGTACCAGTCACACCGTAGTACTTGTAGGGTTTCAGAACGTAAATAACACTCTTCACCTGCACATTTGAACTATTCACCAGAAATAGTGTTGTACTGAAATATTTTTATACAAAAAATATATTTGATACAGTATATATGTTGTACGTATCTACATATAGGATATATTTTTTTATATACGTATATATATTTAGGAACCTTCTAGGTTTAGTACTTTTTTCAGTGGTGTGTTCTTCTGATCAAAACTTATCTTTAGATAACTGTAGGGGTTTAGGCCTTGATAGATAACAATTTCTGGTAATCTTCTATGTTAGGTTTTCTCTTTTGAAGTCGTTAATTGACAAAAATGTTTCAAATTGTCTTTTCTTGGGTAGGATGCTAAAATACAGCTATCTTATGCCTGTATGCTATATGGAACTTATTTGATGTTTTCTTCTGGCTTCTTCTGCGAAACATGCAAATGAAAAAGCTTAAAAACAAAANACTCTGTGTGTGTGTGTGCTTGAGCCAATTGTTTTAACTGGCTTGCGTTCTTTCAGTGGTCGTTACATGTATTTATTATTTTTCTATATCAATTATAGGGCCGCTGTGTTTGGCTTAATCCTCTTCAAAAAACAGAAGAAGAAGAAGAANTTGTAAATAAAATTGTAGCATAAAATACTTGTAATATCAGACTAGTGCTGGAAAGAGGTACTACTAATGAGATGATCACTGCTGGATGACTTGCCAGCCAGTCTAACAATTCAAGAACACCAGTGTAAAAATAACGGCAAATGGTAGGATGTAAGGTTTAAAATTATTATCAGCAAAACAACAGTGTAAAAATGAAATGTATATGCATTATTATCTTAAGAACATTTTGTTATGTTCCTCTGACTGGTAGCTAAATAACAAGGCAGATTTTAAAAGGAATGGGCGAAGTCTACCAGTGGTAGCTTCTTAGTCCACAGTAACTGGTAATCTAGCAAGGATACAAACTGAACTGGCAAGGAACTGAAAACTACAAAATAACAAAAAGCTGATGACAGCGGTATGAGGTTATTCTGAAATAGTAAACAGGGATGAGGGAGGAATAAGGGATATAGGGAACACTCTGCCAAGAGGATACAATATTCTGAAAACATTATACAATTATGGAATTAATTTTNAACTGGCTTGCGTTCTTTCAGTGGTCGTTACATGTATTTATTATTTTTCTATATCAATTATAGGGCCGCTGTGTTTGGCTTAATCCTCTTCAAAAAACAGAAGAAGAAGAAGAAGAAGAAAATGAAGAGGAGGAGAAAGCAGAGGAGGCAGATGAACTACCACAAGAACTACAGCAAGAAATAGGACCTCCTCTTCTCACTCCACTCTCTGAAGATGAAGGTATTCCTCATGGAATATGAAGTTTTTCATAGAGAGCCACTAGGAACATTGGCATTTAGGTAGTAAATATTTGAAGTTACAGGACTCTGGCACTTCATGGATCAATATAGTTTGCCCCTGCAGAGTAAGAACATTCTTCTACAAAATTGATCAAAAGCAAAATGGTTAACAGTGTTGACATTAAAATTAAATAATTGAGTTTATTAGTTAACAATCTTGCTGAGAATAAAGGGAAAAAATACCTCAAACTTGTCAGGCTACTGCAAGTTCAAGACAGCTCACTACATTAAATAAATTCAGCTATTTTTCCATCATCTTTTTAAGATGTAAATAAATAAATACGTATGTACACACATGNGGATATAGGGAACACTCTGCCAAGAGGATACAATATTCTGAAAACAATATAACAATTATGGAATTAATTTTTTTTCTTTTCTTCCCCNCACCACCTCCCTGGGCAGCCTGTTCCAGTGCTCTGCCACCCTCAAGGTAAAGAAGTTCCTCCTCATGTTTAGGTGGAACTTCCTATGCTCAAGTTTGTAAACATGTATAGATGTACAAATAAGAATTTAGATCCTGTAGCATATTACTGCAGCAAATCATGGGAATATCAGAACTTGAATATTAGATTACATCAATAGTAAATTATTTTCCTACTTGCCATTCTTTGATCAAGTTGAAATTTACCTATATAATTTATCTGTAAGTGAAAAAAAGTCCTTGAAAAAAGAAACAGAGGTAAGTACTACTGAGTTTCAGGAGCATGATCTTTTCTGTATGTGGCTCTTAGCATTCTGGTGCTACCTACGCATACATCCAAACCAGCTGTTTGAATACAGTGCCTACATTTATTGTTTCTGACTTTTTCTGGCTTTTCTACCACGCAACTTACCGTAACTATTGCTTGAATTCTGTGAAAGTGGCTCAGTCTTAACTATTTTGTAGAAGCTTGTAAGTCAGTTTATTCATTGACTCTGTGTGTTTGGCTGCCTCCAGGAATTCAAAACATCCCCGCTTGGACAGCTCAGCCTTCTACAGACCTGATCCCCCAATACGCTGTTGCAGTTCTCCAGTCTAACCGATGGCCCGGAGCATATGCCTTTGCATCTGGCAAGTGAGTAGCCAGCTGATATGGTTACAACACAGACTGTCTATGTTAAACACAGACACCCATCTAATGAAGTCAAAGCTGCTTCATTATTAATTCATTATATTAATTCATTAAGTCTAACTATTCCAGAGACTGATGAGGGAGGTCACTTAAGTGTGCGCAGCAACAGTAAATATGTATTTAAGACTGAAAATGAATAATCATTGGAAAGGCTAGTATAAAGTTAATGGATGTAAACATCCAGTTAGTATTTGGGCACAGCCCTTGATTTAAAACCTATATTCTTGAGTCTGTGTCACTTTTTACAAAAACAGCTACATTCTGTGATTCTGATGTTCATTCATTCATTTCCACTGCGTGTGGTACAGTCATTACCTATACGTGCTTTTAAATAGGCACCGGAGTTGGTGTCAGAAATGGCACTACGTTACCAATGTGGGGTTGGCAGCGTATACAGTGCAGTGACAGGGCACAGCCTTCGTCATTTTAGCATCTGGAGATTTTTAAGTGGAAGACATAATGATCAACTGTTAGAGCATTTAAAAAGAGGTGCCATCTTTTAAATACGTCTGTTATTGGATATTTGCACCGCAGTGACCTTTTGCAGAGTCAGGAAGCCTGACAACACCCCCACTGATATTTTGCTGGGGGGAAGAACGTGTGATTCTCTTGCTCTTCTTTCTCAGGAAATTTGATAACATCTACTTTGGCTGGGGCCACAAATACAGCCCAGAGAACCACGCTCCCGCTCTGCCTCCGCCAGTGCAAGCAGAATACCCCAGTGGGCCAGAAATCACCGAGACAAGGGATCCCACTGTGGAGGAGGAACTGGCTTTCAAGGCCGCCAGGGAAGAGGCCTTAGCCGAGGCTGAGGAAGAGGAAGATGAGGAAGGCACTGAGGAGGATGAAGAGGAGGATGATTAAAATTCGGGGGGAGAAACATATTTTAAGCTTTTAAACATGAGTAGTATTTTCATAAATTAGTCATTAATTCGCCGATCCTAAAGACACCCAACTGCCTCTTTTGATGTCCGCAGGCTCCTCTCCACAGCTGCCTCCTCCTTGCCCCTGCGGAGCCCACCGCACTGGTGCCAAGGTGGCCTTGCGCCACCGGATGACGCCACCACGAAGCAACCTTTTTTCAGGAGAGCAGGCACAAAGCCTGCGTCTCCTGCCTCGAACAATACGGCTTTCAAAGAACGGCCAACCAACCACCAGCCCTTCGCCTGGTTTTTCTAACCCGCACTTCAATGCCTATGTCAATTTTACCGAAACAAAAAATAATAATAAACGTAGTTGCAGAACAATGTCACTTGCAGGTGTGAAAGCATGCTATTAAATTCGGTAGATGGCGAATCAAGTCACGCCCCGGCACCGTCACGACGCCGACGCCGCCGGCCGCCTTCCCGCCCCGCCCCCTCACGGCGCCGCAGCCCCGGTCGGCACCATCGCAGGACTCGCGACAGACGGGGGGGGCGGTGCGTCCCGGGAGAGGGCCGGGCCATCTATCCCTCCCTACGGCTTCCCTACTCCCCCCCGTCAGCCGTTGGCGAGTGGTACGCCCCGCCCTGGCGCTTGCCCTGCGCGGGCCAATAGGAAGCGGCCCGGGGAGAAGTTCAAACCGCGGCGGCGGTTGGGCCGCTGCGTTGCTTCCCTGGGTGCGGGCGAGGAAGAAGCGAGCGCTCTCTCTCTCGCCGGCGGCGGGCGCCCAGCGGCCGCGGGGATGGCGGACGAGGGGGCCGTGACCGTCTGCGTGCGTGTGCGGCCGCTCATCGCCAGGTGAGGCTCCCTCTGGGCCGGAGGGCCGCGCCCGAGCCCCCGGCCTCGGCGGAGGCTGCGGTGCTGCCCGCGGCCTTGGGGCTCGCTGTTCCCCTCCGTCTCCTTCAGCGGGGGCGCCGCTACCGCCCTACGAAGAGGGGGAGGCGGGGTCCGTCCCCGTGGAGGAAGGAGAGAGCCGGGAGTAACTGGGCCCGGCGAGGCGCCGGGGGAGAGAGAGGTGCTGGCGGTGAGGGGGTTGGGCCGCGCCACAGAGCAGAGCCCTAACCCAGTACGGTTAACGGAATATCTCTTCTTCTAGAGAAAATGCTCTCGAAGATAAAGTGACGCTCCACTGGAAAAGTGAAAATAACAGTATTTCTGAAGTAAACGGTACAAAAGTATTCAGTTATGGTAAGAATATAAAAGCTACTTTATTTTGATGCTTGCAGGGGCTTTTGTTCCTGTACTACTTGGATGTATCAACTAAAATTAATGACCTTAGCTTTTGGCAACTTCTGTGAACTCTTTTCCAACATTGTAATTTTGAAAGAGCGCTGTTGGGCCACAGAGAATTTCAATTTTGGTCAGGAACAAGAATGTGCTTTTGACCTCAGCTTCCTGATGGATGTTGCGCTCTCTGTTCTGAATAATGCTGTAGAGTGGTTTTGGAATTTAAATTTACTAGGTTTTTAAAGGACCTTTAAGATCATCAAATACAACTATCAATCTAACACTGCTAAAACCACCACTAAACCGTGTCCCTAAGCAACACATCTACCCATTTTTTAAATACCTTAAGCGATGGCAATTCTGTCACTTCCCTTGGCAGACTGTTCCTGTGCTTGATAACCCCATGAGATGGATTCTTTTCATATGAGTTCCAGTTGCAAATGGACTAGACTAGGGCTAGTCCAGAGCATTTAGGGAGTAGGGGAACTCAAACCCCCAGTGGAAGAGTTCCTAGTGTGGATGTTAGATCCTTATAACTAACTGCCTGAGTTTGAGTCTCTGGAAGAGACTGATCTGCTCTACTTGTTAATATGAATATAGCCACTGAAAAGACTTTTTCCCAAATTATAGATCCAATGAAAACATGCTCCAAGCTAGGAGTTTAACAAGTAATGTATCTTGTCAGGCTGACAATCCTCATAGATATACTAGCCATAACTGGTTTTAGGACTAAATGAGATGACTATTTAACTGTGTCCATTGTTCTTAGGTTTTTTGATTTGTCTGCTAGTTATATCTTTCTTCGTTCTTGGTTTAATATTTCTTTTATGAAAAAAAAGCCTGCATTAGTAGTGTTACAATTAATTACGTTTTATATTTGAATTGTCCTACATACAATTGCATATGAAGTCAGCAATACTGAATAACATGACAGGTTGGTTTTGACTCGCAATACAATGGATTCACATGCGTTATTTTAATTATTTTTTTTTAAGATCGCGTCTTTCACTCAAGTGACAACACTCAGCAGTTATATGAAGGTGTAGCTGTTCCAATTATACAGTCAGCTGTGCAAGGCTATAATGGTAAGTTTTAAGACTGTGTTTAAATCCTGGTTTTAATGTTCTGCTTAAGTAATTAGTAAAATGTAACCATCTTTCTAGGCACAATTTTTGCTTATGGACAGACTGCTTCAGGGAAGACATACACAATGATGGGAAATGAAGATTCTGTGGGCATTATCCCTAAGGCAGTTCAACACGTTTTCAAAGTTATTTGTGAGGTGAGAAACTCTGTTAAATTGCAGTGACTGAAAGGACTAATAATACTTGTGATGGTTACATAAAAGTTATTTTAGCATCAAGGGCCTTATGAATGAAATGAATTTATATTTGACCATATGTTGCAGTTGCTTTGCTAGGCTTGCAAATATGAGTGCTTTAAAAAAAAAGGTAATGGAACTCTACTAGTTGGAATCAAGTTAGGAAAAAAAGCTGAGGAAGGTTGTTCAACTTGCAAATTTTTTACTTGTTTATGAATATAAATAGATGCTAGCTCATTAATGTGGTAGATAGAATAAAGACGAAGCTTCATGTTACCTTAAAACTTTAAAAAATTAACAGTATGGAAGACTCTTTTAGTGGAAAGAATATGATGTTGAACTTACTTATTTCAGGCTTTGAAAAGAATCATAGGCTAATTGCTCAATGCTAATAGGAAGTAAGGAGAAGGTGTAAGTTAAAACAGTGATTTCCAAAAAATCATCTGCAGAGCACTTGCTTCTGCCTTGAGGATTTCAGGTAATTGTTATCAGTTATGTGAAATGGTCCCTGCTCCTTTGAGGAGGTGCAGAGTACCTTAGGGGGCCTATAAAATTAACAAAAGCCATGAAAACTTTCCGTGGTGCTGTAGTCCTTGAGTCTATTGTGCAGCCTTTCCTCACCCCAATATTCTCTACCAGTGAGGCAGGGGAAGAAGCAGCAGCAAAGTAAATCTAACCAAGCAGGGAGAGAAGGCTAGGTACACAGAGTGGAACGAGCCTAAGCAGGAAGAAATTAGATGTGGAAAGGGCATGTAAGTGGGAGAACTACTGTCATGCTTCTGTAGGGCAGTTATGTTACTTTTATTGATATACCATTAGTACAGCTGGAAGGAGGTGGGAGAGAAGAAAAAGTATTCTATATTGGTAGATGCTAATGTGCAAAGAAGATGGGGTCGGGGGAGAAAACTGTGGAATGACATCCAAATATATACCTTTAAGTTAAGATTAACACTTTGCATTAAAAGGTGTTCAGGAGTTAGTTTTATTTTTTTTTCTTTTTTTTCTTTCCCCTTGGAACATTAGATTCCAGAGAGAGAATTCTTGCTAAGGGTTTCTTACATGGAAATCTACAATGAAACTATTACAGATTTGCTGTGTGATATCAGAAAAAAGAAGCCTCTGGGAATTCGTGAGGATGTTAATGTAAGTGGATGTTGTGTAGTGCAAGTATTGTCTGCTTGAAGTAGAATAAGTTGGGTTTTTCTTAAAAAAAAAAAAAAAAGCCTTCAGAGGCATCTAGTTGAAAACTTATTCTGTGTCATAGTGGATAACTTTTATCTTCATAACTAGCAGAAGGACACTTGATCTGGTTGAGTAACACCAGTGAAGTTGAACTTGCTGTTGCTGGTTTATCTTTATGAAAGTTGTAAAAGTCTACTTAATCCCTTAAGTTATCCAGGATACTATATTTTATCTAACTTTGATAATGAATACTTGAGAATTGTGTAGTTAATAAAACTTCTACAAACATGATATTAAGCCTCTAGCTCAATATATTAGAAGTCTTCAACAGATATGCAGTTACTTTAGTACCATCTTCATATCACCTACATAGTAGATATACTTTCTGTCTACTGTAATCACGGAATAACCATCAGAATACAACTGTTCAGTAAGATGATCAGTAGGGAAAAAAAATCTATATAAATGACTTTTTCAGTTTCTTTATATTAAGTTTTGTAGTAAATAATAAGAATTGGTGGTCTAGATTTTGTGGTTGGCTGGTTGGGTTTTTTTTTTTGATGCCCTAAATAATCAATGCTTTTAGAACTTGGTCAGAAGGGAGATTTACCAGTTGTACAGTTACAGCTTTGTGACACTTACTGAGAAATAACTCTTCCATTCCCTCAGAAAATGTCCGGAAGGATATTTCTCTTACTGGTTTTATTTTTAGGAAATTTTCTAGTTCTCTGATTCTTGTGCCATTAGGCTACGGTTCTGATAAAGGTCTCAACTTTGCCCATTCCTTGTATTCAGAGTAAAAAGACATTCAACTGATGTTGCTTCCTTCTTAAAAGGAAGCAAACTAGAATAAATACCATAATTGCTGGTAATGTTAATGTAATTTATTAAGTGATTTTGAGAGTTACATAAACTTATTATTGTTTTTGCTCTTAAGAGGAATACGTACGTAGAAGATCTGATTGAAGAGGTGGTGGTTGCCCCAGAACAAGTTATGGAATGGATTAGAAAAGGAGAAAGTAAGTTGTTTAATGAATGTCAGCTGATATCTTAGAAAAGCATTGAGGTATTGGGTATATCTAGAATCATGGGATATGTCTTTGAGGGTTATATTCAGAAATCAATGTTTTTCAGATGGTTTTAAAATTGTGCTTTTTGTCTGTTAACTCCAGTTTATCAGAAAATAAACATAAGTATTCTAATATTGCTTTTTGACAGAAAATCGCCATTATGGAGAAACAAAAATGAATGAACACAGCAGCCGTTCTCACACGATCTTCAGAATGGTAAAAACTGTTTCACTATTAGGAGGATTTTTATTATTTTCAAAGTGACAAAAGCTTTATTGCACCCTCCTCTTCTAGATCATTGAAAGCAGAGAACGAAGTGACCCTGCAAATGCAAACTGTGATGGAGCAGTGATGGTATCCCACTTGGTAAGCTGTACTCCAAGAAGTTACTAAATAGGCATTTTGGTAGCAAATTTACTGTTACTGCTTGTTTGAGAGAATGTTACTTTACAATAACAATACAAGCATGCTTTGTTGTTAGCTTCTAGCAGACATTTCTTAAACAGAAATCATGTTGCTGATATCTGTATAGAGGGAGACTCCTGGTGCGCATCTTCTCACAAAAGGGAATTCTGACATGGGAATAATTCATGCTGGATTGGGGACTGTTAGGCGCTTCTCAGGAGCATGAGGGGCTATTGTCAGAGTGGTCATGTGTTTTATTAAACATGGCTTCCCCTACAATTGTTCCTGACCACTGACAAGCCCGGTGAAATAACTTGTAAAGTGGGTAACCTAAAGGCTTTTCTTGTCCTCAAATTTTGTTGTTGTTACAAGAACATGTGGCCTACAGCTGCAATGGCCAGAAGATTTGTTTTTTCAAAAGTCACCCCACGTAGCATCTCTTTGGTGTTTATTAGTATATGAAATATCCTAAGCTGGGGGGAATACACTGCTGATCTCTAGGGGAGTGTTTTGGTTTCTGAAGCCTTTCCTTGATTCTCAGAAAAGATTCCAAATCCACTGGAGGAATGAAATCGATATAAAAGCATTCAAGCTTGCTAACATCTGCATGAGCATTCTTATTCAGAATTGGGAATAGCATAAAGTCAATCACATGCATTGTGGAAAGAGCTTTTTGCTCTGTCTTCATGTGGAAAAAGCTCTGGGATCTGAATGTAAACAATGCTTGTGCAGTATTTGATCAAACTACTGCCCACTTCTTATTTTTCTCACCGTATCTTATGGGATCTATTCTAACCTGCCTCTATTCCAACTGACTTTATAGTAATCCCTACTAAGAGCAGGGGGAGAGAGGTTTTTTGGCTGCCGTGTTATGTTGCTGCTTGTTGGAGTTAGTATAGAATTTTACCCTTCTGAAACAAACCAATTGAAGTGAGGGCTACTTGCTCAGGCAAATCATTATGGGATGCTATAAAGTTCTTGTTGACTTTAAACCAGATTCAGAGTGAGGCTGGTATTTAATTTCTTCATGTTCTTATGATACAATGACAGGCAAGGAGAGATATACAGCTGATTCAGGACAGGGTGCTAAATAATCTCATCTAGGCTCTTTTTCCACAAAAGATCGGACCAGATGTGATTCTGTGAAGCTTCCTACAGCTTGAATCTGTAGTTAACATTTCCATATTGAGAAACTGTTTACTTTTTGTTACTGAGGATAGGAGGAATTCCACTCCAAGTTTGAAAAACTGGTCAGGGTGATATTAATAGAGTTCATACAAACTTACTTCGTGTCCATGTATTGGTTGGTGTGTGTGTGTGTAGCAGCTACAGATTACTTCCAGTAATGACAGACCTATTGCTTTTTTCTAAGTGTAAATTTATTTTATGAAATTCTTAGCAGAGATTTATAATTAAGAGGATCTAAAACGAAATTGCCTCAGAACTAACCTGTGAAACATTTAATGAATTTGCAGAACTTGGTAGATCTGGCAGGCAGTGAAAGAGCTAGTCAAACAGGATCCGAAGGTGAGTGTTAAATGAGGCTCTCCTGATGACCACTTCTGTTACTTAACCCTTATGAGATACTATGATGGAAAGGAAATTATTTGATTTATGTGCTATTGTGTTGCTTACCACTTACAAATAATCCCTTTTCCCCTTGGTAAGGTAGGATCCACTTAGAAAAATACTGAAAATTCTGTAAAGTGCAAACAACTTGATACTAATATGGCTTTTCTAGAATAGCAGGTTCAGCAACACTCATGCACTGAACTAATAGAACAGAGATGAATAAGTAAAGATTCACCCGTAGTAAAGAAATCATTAGAAGCTTGTATGGACTCATATGTAAAGGTGAAGACTGAACAGATGGCTCACTCTTTAGCTAAGAGGAAGCTCAATTGTTAAGAGTGCCAGCATGAAGCTGCACAAAAATGCCTTTAACTTAAATAAAAATAGAAGTGATCTGAGATGAACACAAGTTAATATTCTCTCTTACAAGGAACAACTAACCCAAAAGTTTTATCTAAAGCACGTTTGTTCTACTTACACATGTAAATATGGGCATTTGCAAAATCTAAATGGGAAAAAATTAAAGCTTTTATGGCCCTAGTTACTTACTTACTAGGTTATTAATGTCTATTTGTGATAGATTACTATCTTATTTTGATGCATTTCAGCAATTATAATGGATTTGATACTGGCTGCTGATGGGTCATAGTGCATTGTGGCACTTGAAATTTAACTCTTGAATGATGCCTCTGAGTATAACATAGCACAAAAGCTTGACAGGTTAAAATTGTATCTTAATGTTTTTCAAAATTAAAAAAAAAAAATTACTGTGTGATACTTAGGTGTCCGACTGAAAGAAGGCTGCAATATAAACCGGAGCTTGTTCATTCTGGGTCAAGTTATCAAAAAACTTTGTGATGATCCTTCTGGGTAAGTACTTGTGTTTGTATACCTGTTTTAAGATAAATCACTAATAAACTAAGAAATTAAAATCCTTTGTATATAATCCTATTTTATGTAGGTAACTCTTTCAAATAACCTGTTACCTCTAGAAAAGGTATTTACTGTGGGTTTTTTCTATTAAAAATGAATTCTTATCTTTTTCATCAGCTTCATAAATTACAGAGACAGCAAGCTGACTCGAATTCTGCAGAACTCCCTTGGAGGAAATGCTAAGACAGTTATTATTTGTACAATTACTCCTGTTTCTTTTGATGAAACACTCAGCACTCTTCAGGTAAAACTTCTCACCTGTTTTCAAGTATTATTGAATCAATGCTTCATTGTAGAGAGGTTGAACGGATGCAAAATGTAATCTGCTGGATCCATAGTCATTTGAATCTTCTTAAGGTCCTCTGTGGACTTGAAATATTTGTTTTGTACACAGCATCTTTTCCCACTTGTTATCTTGTACTAGGTTGTACTAGCTCCTTCTCTCGCCTTGCGGGCAGGAGATAACCTCTGTTTTCTCAGATGACTCTTCCAAATGTAGAACTGAAGTCTTTGCTAACACAAGATGTTAGACAGGTCCTACAGGAAAGGAGGGTAATTTAACTATGCATGAACTGTATTCTTTAGGTAGGATTGTCTTCCTTTTTGGTGATCTTTTGAGCTTTTTAGTAAACAAAAAATAACTTGGTATATTTTTGCTTAAATGTTAGACTTTGCTTTTAAGGTATTAATATCAAGCAAAGAAAACTTACATTTTCAAAGCTTAGAGTACATGAATAATAAGCAAATATAAGTATTTGTGTCCTTTATGTTGATCTTTGTCTAATAAACTGTCCTTTTGGGAAATATGAGACAGAATAAGTCTTTTGATATATTTGTTCTCTGACAAATGAGAGAATATTCTCCTAGTTTGCCAATACAGCCAAAAGAATGAAGAATACCCCAAAGGTCAATGAAGTACTTGATGATGATGCTCTCCTGAAGAGATATCGCAAAGAAATTCTGGATTTGAAAAAGCAGCTGGAGGAGGTACGTATTAAACTTAAGTTAATCTATCCTTAGTACTGATAGCTATTTGGAAATATTCTGTTTTAAATCAAAACCAGTTAAATTTGGAGGCATAGGTAAACTGTTTAAAGTTATCCCTGGAAGTATTCAATCAAGGCCAGGCTGGACAGGGCTTTGAGCAGCCTGGTCTAGTGGGAGGTATCCCTGCCCATGGCAGAGGGGTTGGAACTAGATGATCTTTAAGGTCCCTTCCAAACCATACCATTCTATGATATCTGTTATTTCTATTGAGAAGATAGAAATTGGGAAGGTGTTGTGGAAGTTAGAACAACTGATGATAGTCAACATATCTGTGTGAACACTAACACAGAATGAAATCAACTAACCGAATTGCTTCCTTTCTGTAGGTTAACATATTTAGGAAACGGATGTTTTTCATACCTTATATAGCACACTTCAATATTGCCACAGATCAAAAGGAATAATTAGTTGCAATATAAGAAGTTATTGAATGTCAGTTAAAGATTGCAACTTAATTCATATTTTCCCCCCCTTACTGCTGTTTAACTTCAGTCTGAGTTGCAAAAAGTTGCAACTGCATAAGATAACTGGCAAAACTTATGTCATGTATAGGCAAAAGATACATTTAGAAAATGAACAATAGTAACTTCCCACCAAACAGTGTAGTGTCTCTTTCCTGTGTTCATCTTTTTCCAGAAATCTATGGAGTTGAGGATCAACCTTGCAAGTCTTGTTAGAGCATAGATCGTATAAGATAAAGCACAGGAAAATCACCATTCTGAACATACTAGTTTGATTAATTAAAGCATCAAAATATGCTTTATTTTTCTTTGCAAATAAAAATCATAGGAAAAGTTTAAGGAAAAATAACTGACCTCTTAATTTTGAAGAGACTGATTTGCAGTATAAACTTGCACCTAGAAGTGTGTTTGCCAACTTCTGAGGTAGTAGATAGTGAAGAAAGTACTTAAGTCCAGAAGGCTTTGGAAAATCCCATGTGAACTTTGAATTGCTCTGAAGTATTGTAAGATTATGATAAAGCTGTCAAAAAACTTGCCACTGTAACATAGTTACTTTACAACAGAAGAAATTTGCAGTACTTCAAATTTTAAGAGACCATGTGTATTAGAGTAGCTTTCTGTTATTTGGCAACTGAATTATAGTTCTCAAAGAGGTTCTGGCACCATGGGAATGTCATTTTAAACTACATTACAGTTAAATGAATGCTTTTTTTTTCTTTTGTCCCTACCTAGAAAGTTCTGAGGCTGTATTGTTTTGGGGAGGTTTGACTCCATTAAATACTCTGTCTACAGGTAAATTGTAGACTAAACTGTCAGTTTCATCATTGTTAAAGATTAAAGATAACTCTTCCAGACTTAAAAGAATACATGTGTGTAGGTCTTTTTAAACATTGGTAATTGTGTATCTTCTGTAGAAATAGTTTATGCTGTTAAAATGTCAGTTTGATTAATATTGTTCTTATGGAAGGTGGCTTCAAAGACTCAAATTCATGCAATGGAAAAAGACCAATTGGCCCAGCTGTTGGAAGAAAAAAACTCTCTTCAAAAAGTACAGGAAGATAGGATACGAAACTTAACAGAGATGCTGGTGACTTCTGCCTCCTTTTCCTCAAAACAGAATTCTAAAGTAAGACATGTTCTACATAGTATTTGTTAACTCTGAAATTTTGAAAAAAGGTAATATTAAATTCATAGGGTTGTACTGATAATGAAGAATAAAGCAACTTTCACGTATTTCTTCTTATTTTAAAAGTTAACCCTTTAAAAATAACTTCTGAGTGAGTATCAATTCAATGCTGCCTTGCAGTGAACAGACTGCAAAGACTTTTGCTTTCAAATTGTTATGCTGTAGTTTAATTTTGAAGAAACTGCAAAACACTGTCTAGTTAGCTGCTGGTACTGTTATAGAATTAGCCTAATGCAAAATCTGCTCTCTTCTTAGTGCTTTGACTCTATCATTCTTTCCGTAAATACTTTTTTAAAGGCCAAGAGAAGAAGAAGAGTTACTTGGGCTCCTGGTAAAATAAACCAGGCAAATGTGAGCTATTTTGAAGACTTTGAAAAACCAGAGCCAACTAAAAGAAAAAAAATGAAAACATCTCTGCCGGCACTACCTGACATAGAGGAGTGTAAGTATCTTCAGGAAAAATTAAGGAAATAAAGCAGCTTTAAAATGACAAATTATCCCTTTTTAATAAATCAAAGTTAAAAAGCAAATTATTTTGCTAACAATATGGAAGCTATGTTTAGTTGGCCTTATACTACTCAAACTATGCTCCATGAACCCAGTTTTGAAAGAGTTACCTATAGCCCATAAGCAAACTTCACTTGTCTGCCAGCAAAGAATGCTGCCTGGAAGGGAAGTGGTTTTAGCACAATACTACTGGTAGTTCTTATGCTGGAAATAAGGTTCATCTTATTTCAAAAAGTGGGAGCATGAGACTTACTCTATCACAGGTGAAATAATGTGTAGCAAATTCCTGTTAGATAACTTTGTAAGCATTACTTAGTTTCCCAAGGGGAATAAGTTGACTCTCTGATAGCATAAATTAAAAAGGTAAGAAAAAACAACAACAAAAAACCCTGTACGTCCCTGTACATACTTTCCAAGGAAGTTACAACTTTTTTTCCTCTTCTGGATATTTTACCTTTGGTTGTAACAAATTAAAAGTAGGAGCTGTGGGGTAAAAGGCAGAGTCTACCAATACTTCTGTCATGCAGCCCACCCTAGCCCCCTAGTTTTTTGTAAGTGGTCAAAGCTATTCTTAACACAGAGTATCCATCCAAACAATATTCGCCCCCTGAAAATGAGGGGAGTGTATGTGAAATTCCAAAATCCTCAACAAGAATAGAGAAGTCATTACTGAAAGATCAGACTGAGATTCAGAGAAATTCAAGGAATTATTAGAGGAGTGAGGAAGTTGAACTGAAGACAAGAGAATAATTGGACAGTATTGTTGCTGAATTCCATCTTTGTACAGCCTTATCTATCCTCCTGCAAAGCTTTTCTGCTTGTATGTGGATTGACAGGGGTTTTTTTTTTCTTTATGTAGGAGGGCTGAGGCTTCTGTCTTTAAACCTTGCAGGATACTGTTGAATCATTTTTTTCTTGTAACTTAAAAACTTTTCCTAGTCTGTAATTAAGTATATGTTCTGGATTTGGTTTGTTATTCATTAACTTATGTTAAGGGGATCAGCCGAATTGTAGGGACTGGACTTCAGTGTTTTTTCCCTTTCATAAAAGAAAATGAGATTCAGAAGTCCTACTCAGTGTGCTCCATCTTTGTCATTGAATGATTGTTTCCAATGTGATAAAATTCTTTGGTAAGAAAATAATTCTTGATGTCCAATTTAAAAATCTACTGCTACTCTGTATTTTTTTAATACTTTTTTTTTTAGCTCTGTTAGAGACTTCTGGACATGACAGCCAATGTCTGATGGTTCCTGATCAAATTTCAGATGCAGAATGGACTCCTGGACCTAACATGAATTGGGTAACATCATAATCTATTTTGGTTGTCTAATACAATGCATATACATCACGTGCTCCCTAATAAGATCACCCTTACTCTTCTGTAGAACGCCAATGTTTTATATGTCTGAAAAATTATTGTAACTGGTTAGAAAGTAAGTCACCTCTGAAGGTACCATCTAGTCTTGGTCACCTCTGAAGTTGTGGGATGGTTCTATGATACTATGGTTTTGTGGCAAGTGGTCCAGTGAGCTTTGGTATTTAAATAGGACTAGCTGTGAGAAGACAGGCAACAAGGAATATAATACTAAACTTGTTTGATCTTGTAGCTCAGCTAACTGAGAGCAATTCTTTCTCTAGACTCAGAGAGACTTTGAAGAATCTGTGCAACTCTGTGAAGCGTTAGCATTAGAAAAGGTAAGTCTGTGTAGTTTATAGAAATAAGACTGACATTCCAGCAACAACCTCCCTCTAAAGCTTTTTGTGCTGCTTCTTCAGGATATTGCTGTAAATGAAGTCAATGTCCTGCAAGCTAACTTTAATAACCTAGTATTGGAAAATGAACAGTTGAAATCAGAAATAAATGACATGAAGGAGAAACTGAAAGAAAAAATAGAAATGGATGAATTTGAAGCACTGGAAAAACAAACACAAAAAGATCATGAGGTAAGGTGCATTGAATAAATACAGAGAGATAAGAATTCTTATGCTCAAATGTTTTATAGAGTTTATCCGGTGTACATATACTTGGATGTTGATTCACAAACAGATGGTGTTATAAGCTGTGTTCAGCAACAGAATGAATGAACCCAGGATTTAAACTGGATTTACTCTGAGTGTAAAATTCAGACTTAAATTTTGGAGACCTGCATAGTGAAGGCTGGTTAGACGTATATTTGTGTGTATATATGTATCCAAATTTTTTTTATATATACACAATCTGAATTTCACTCCAGACTTCTGCAAGCGATTGTTGTTTTGCTGTGTAAATTACACTTTAGAACTGGTTTGGAGTTAAAGTATGGTTGCTAAACCATGTTTCACATACTTATGCAAAACATCTTGGTTTACAATCCAAGATAGCTCTGGCTTTTAGTTACNTGAGAGCAATTCTTTCTCTAGACTCAGAGAGACTTTGAAGAATCTGTGCAACTCTGTGAAGCGTTAGCATTAGAAAAGGTAAGTCTGTGTAGTTTATAGAAATAAGACTGACATTCCAGCAACAACCTCCCTCTAAAGCTTTTTGTGCTGCTTCTTCAGGATATTGCTGTAAATGAAGTCAATGTCCTGCAAGCTAACTTTAATAACCTAGTATTGGAAAATGAACAGTTGAAATCAGAAATAAATGACATGAAGGAGAAACTGAAAGAAAAAATAGAAATGGATGAATTTGAAGCACTGGAAAAANCAGGAAGTCAGAAAGGGTGAACCTACCTACTGAGTAACTTATGATACAGGAGATGCTGACTTTTCAGTTGTGTTCAAACTTTTGTGCTGTTAGTGGAGATATACTTTGTTAAATTGTTTTATGCTCTGATTCTGTAACCTAAAATATGTATTACTTGTATTAGATTCTAGCTGCCCAAGGGCTATAGACTGTGAAATAAGTCATAGAGCAAAAAACTACACAAATAAAAAAAAGTAATAAAGAAAAAACCCTAAACAAAACACTAAAACCAACAACCTGAAGTACTGAGACATGGATGTATTATTCCATTTCTTTCCTGATACCTTCTCTGCAGATTATTTGTACATGCTAGCCTGTTTAATATCCTCTAACCATGAAACTACAGTTGAAGCTGAAGCTACATCCTTTTGCATTGTTGTTTCAGGTTACAATTTAACAAGATCACATCTTATTTCCATTGTGTTCCCTACAAAGATTTATGGGTCTTAATCAAAATGTATCCCTAATAAGTTATGATTTAGCTTGT
>VXBO01008389.1:3195-14271 GCA_013400135.1 Rhinoptilus africanus
CCGCTGCACTTGGGAGTAGATGGTGTGCACTGCGTTTTCCTCCGCCAGCGGCGGGTGCTGCTGGTCCCGGACGGCTGCAGGGGGACAAGAAAGTCACCAGTGAGGGGACCAGGGGGGGATCCAGCACTTTCCAAGCTGCCTCCTGCCTGGGAGAGATGGTGCTCTCTCTAATTTGGGCTGGGATCACTCAGCTCCCCGTGACACAATGCAGTATGACCTCGGGAGCCTGTCATCGTCATGGGGATAAAGCACTGGAGATCACGTGCAGGTACATTTCTTTCTCTTTTGTTGGTTTTGTGTTTTTTTTGAGCTGGTTTCTTTCAAGAAANGGGGCACTCACCAACGGCCGTGGGCAAATGGTTGGCCACGAAGACGCCGGCGAGCATCACCACGGCGAGGGCGATGGGGACCACCACCATGAGCACGAGATGCTCCGTCCTCAGCCCGGCGCTGTCTGGGATGGGGGGCACGGGAGGAGGGGAAGAGAGGGGAGGGGGTCAGCCACCAGCCCTGGGGTCCCAAATCACCCAGAGCTGAGCCCAGCGGGCTGCTAAAACCTTTCTTTGGGCTGCTAAAACCTTTCTCCGTCTCATCTCCTAAATTGGGGCCGATAATGTCGTCAGAACAGGAAACAAAGGGCAGGAAACGCAGAGTTCTCTTCTAACCCGCCTGCAGCCTGCCACAGCCTGAGAAAAACCTGCTGGGGGCCAGATGGGGGCCAGATAAAACCCTCAAAAGTTCTCTGGCGGCTTTCCGGAGGCCTGCAGGGAGGTTGTGCGAGGCCTTGGCATGGCAGGGGGGTGAGAAAAGGGCCCTGGGATGGAGATCTGCAGCTCCAGCCGGGCTCCCACCGTGGTGGCCCCGCTCCTGGACCACTAACGGTGCCACCACGCAGGGGTGTCCCACTGTGCAAGGGGGTCTGGGGGCAAGGGAGTGAGGAAAAACCTCAAACTCCCCCGGAGCACCTCATTTCAGCGTTTCCCTTCCTTAAGCAAGAGTCCTGACCGCTTTTTTAGCCCCGTGGGGATATTTTCTCAGCGAGAGCCCCCCCAGAGGTGTGACTTCTCCTGCAGGTCCCCGGGGAGACGGGCGGCCACCACGCCACCCAGCCCCAGCGAAAGTCCCCCCCGTCACGAGGGTGTGCGAGAAAACCCCGGTGAGAGAGAGCAGGACTTTGGCCCCCAAGAGCCTGTGAAGGGGAAGTTGTCACCGAGGTTTTTTCTCCTCCCCAAACCACTCAGCGTATAAATGATACACGCTTAAAACGAGCCCGGGGCAGCGGAGCGCGGTGGCCGGGGAAGCAGGGACTGGTGGCTCCATGGTTGGAGCTTACTGGAAGGACTGGGCAACCCTCAGCAGGCGACACGGTGGCCGTTTTTCTCGCAAAAGGCTCCTCTGAGGTTGCCTAAAGTGGCATGAAAAGGTCTCCTGCAAAGCACGAGTGGGGAGTGGGAGGCTGAGAAGAGCCGGGTGGGCAACCGGGGACTTACCCCCTTGCTCGTGGCTGCACTTGGAGGAGTTGAAGTCGGCGGCCCGGCTGCTGACGGGGTTGCTGGCCGTGCAGGCGCAGGTGATGCTGGCGTTCTGCAGGGGGTAGGAGAGGTGCAGGAGGCTGCCGTTGCGGGAGCAGAGCCCCAGGGTGCTGGTGTCCCGGCTGCCCCAGCTGTAGGAGACGTCGTCCCCTCGCTCCGCCGTGCAGTTGAGGGTGATGGCGCAGCTGCCGTTGGCCAAGGCCCAGCCGAGGACCTGGATGCTGGGATGGGACACCGGTTCTGGAGAGAGGGGACAAAGGTTTGTGTCTGAGGAGGATGCAGACATTGCCTTGGCCCCTGCCTGGGAAGCCCTGCTGGTTCTCCTAAACCCCTGGGAGATGGGGAAGAACTCGCCTGGCCCAGCCCCACTGCAAACGCGTTACAGAGGGATGTGGTCTGCAGGAACCCAAAAGCTCTTGGAGGTACCCAGATGGGGCTGCAAGAGGTCCTGGACTCGCTGCAGCACCCTGACGGCAGGGGGGGCATCTCCCCCCCTCCTCGACCACCACCAACCTCCCATCCCAGTCCTCCCGGAGCAGCGGGTCTCACCATACACCTCCAGCTGGATCTGCCAGACTTTCTCCTCCGGCCCCTTGCTGACGATGTACTCGTGGAGCTGCCTGTCCTCCCGGCTGGTGTTCAGGATCTCCAGGGAGAAGTCCACCACGTGGAAGCGAGCTCGTCCCTGCATGTAGTTGGTGTAGTTGCCGTCCACGTACTTGAGCAGGACCCGCTTCCTCTGCGGATCCTCCGTGTCCCGCTTCCAGACGGCCTCCCCAAAGAGCTGGGTGAGGTTCCGGAGATCCGGAGGGATCCGCAATCTCGTCGCCTTCCCCAAGGTGCCCAGCACCGTCTCCCTGGCCCCGCGGCACATCCCTAGGAGGAAAGTGGAGAGAAGGGCTGAGACAGACAGGGAGACACGGGGGGGGAGGCTCCAAGAGACTGTCATCCCCCCCATCCTGGCTCTGCCCGCTCAGGGCGGATGCCCGTGGAGCTGCGGTAGCCGGACCCACCCCGGTAATCCGCAGATTGGGGACGGTTGGGGTTGTGTGAGATAAAGGGATGGAAAATTGAAGAGATTATCTAACCGCGCGCTCGAGCGCCGGGTTATCCACCACATCCTGCACCAGCCATCGCTGGCAGGTGGGGACAAGAGTTGCTGCTGCACACGGGGGCTGCTCGGTGCCACCTCTGCCCCATGGCACCCCACAGCACCATCCCCAGGACCAAAGGGGCGACCCCCGGCCCCACAACCTCGACCCTGAAGGATGCAGGCTGAGGGCTCAGGAGATGGAGGGGAAGTGTTGTCTTCCCCTGCCCTTCATCCCCGCTCCCGCCTTCCCGGAGCAAGGCCAGAAAGTCTTTGCCTCAGCCTCAGCATCCTCCCACGTCGAGCACCACCATGGGCGATGGCCAAATCCTGATTTAAGGCTCCTGGGCTTTCTGTTGGCACGATGAAACCAGCCAGGGCAGCGAAACATCACCCCGTGGAGCGGAGCCGCCTCCAGCAGGGCTTGTGATCCCAATCCAGTGGAGATGCTGGTCCCAAGAGAAGGGTCCTGGCAGCAGTGGGATGAGCCCAGAGAAGTCCCGGTGACCCCAGAGCATTCCAGAGGGAAGCGATGCTTGGTGGGTCTTGGCCAAAGCCTGCAGCTGGGGGCACGTCATGGGTGCACCCACCTCCCTTGGATGTCTCAGCTCCAGAAACCTTTGGCAGGACTTTTCTTGTAGGAACTACAGGAAGCGCAGACTCCTGGAGGCATAAAACCCCAGGTTCTCCTCCTCCTGGTTGAGGTGGTCCCAGCTGTGTTTCTTGGTGGCCACGGAAAAGTGCTTTTAAGCAGAAGGGTGTGAGCATCTCCCACACGTCCCAAAGCATCTCAGCCACACAGATTTCCTGGAGAGCATGCGGGAGAATCTTCTCTTCCCCCAGATCTTTTCCCGTCTTCGGCTACAAGGCAGTGATTCATATTTGCCCACAACCCCGAGGCAAACAAGTTTGTTTTTGTAGGAAACAGCGCGGTGCCAGCTCATCGCTGCTGCCAGATGCCGGCGGTGGCAGCGTGGAAGGAACCCCACCGTCTCTCCCCATGTTTCCTACCGACCTCTTTCCACCAGAGCAAGGCTTTAACCCAGAGGGCAAAAAGAAAATAGAGGGAATATCCCAGAAGGCCAGGGCTGGGGAGGCTCAGATGAGCCCAGTATCCACCTCTCCTTCCTATGGTTCCAGTAAAAACCACCCAGCAAACGCTCTCCCTGCTGCCATCCCAAGCCGGTGCCATGGCTTGGTTTTGCCCCCCCCCCCCCANGTCCCTGCGGACTCGGTCCCCCCGGCATCGAAGCAGCCATGCGGACGCGGCCGTCATCCCGCAGAAACCCCGCCACCTCCCGCAGTTTTTGCTGATGCATTTACTGTAAAAACCCAGCACGCAGGCGGATGCCGTATTTCCTCAGCACCGTGGGCTTATTTTTTATGTTTTTTTGACATGCTGCAGTGAGGCTCCTCATGAATTACCAGCTGGAAAAGCCCTTTTGACGTCACCTTAGAAAAACCCCTCCGTCCCGGGGCAAGGAGCATCCCTCCTTCGCAGGGAAGACAACTTGGTTGGAGCAAGGCTGAGGGAGGAGGGATGGAAAGAGACCTGAAACCAGCCGAAACCCAGTTTGGAGGGGCTGGAGGAAGGCAAACGACCCACACTGGCCCAGCTTTAGGTCTGGAGAGGCCCCAAACATCAGGTATGGGGCTGGTGGGACTTTTGGTGTCCAGGCAGAAACCACCGGGGGGGGATTTTAAAGGTATTCTAGTAAGAGTGAGCCAGCAGAGCCAAGGAGAAACCCCAGCTCAGTCAAGGTCCCCGGTTTCCTGGCCGAGCCCTTCGTTTTACAGCGGGTAGTTACCCAGACGCGATGGCAGAGGGCTGCCGGGGCTCCGCCGTGTCCCCAGGGAAGGGGTAGGGATCTCAGGCCGGCAGCAAGCGGAGGGTCGGTATTAGTCACAGCTCCCTTTGCCCTGCTCGGGGGCACTTCAGTGCGGCCTCTGGGCCACCAAACCCCATCTTACAACTGCCACCCGTAACAGCCGATGGGCTGGGAGGAGAGGACCCGGGAGCCCTGAGGTCTGAGGGTCACTCCCTGCTCTGGACTCATCCAGGCCACCACCGTCCCCAGGACACCATTGTCCCCAGGACACCATCCAGGGCTCTTCGGGCACCCAGAAACCAGACTTTTCCCCGCTGCCGGTCGCTTTCCCCTCGCCTTAGACTCGTTTTATCGCTTGGGAACCGTCTACCATCCCACTGGCACCTCTTCACCCTGGTATCGCAGAGCAGGACCTTCATCCCAAGCACCCCAATTCACATCTGGTACTGAATTATTTGCTCGGTGCTATTAATACCCCATTAAAACAGAGGGTAGAGAGTTTCACTACTGCAGTTACACCGTGTCCGTCATCATCTTTGCTCCTTCATCATCTTTTACTCTCTCCTCCCTCAGCCCTGCAAGCGGGAACGTATCAGGGATGCGCCACGCATCCAGCTGGGAGTCACGAGCCATTTGTCTTCTATATGAATATTTATACTCGATGTGCCCGGCACCCGGCTCGTGATTTCTAAAAGTCTTAATATCCGCCCCCCCTAGAAAAATCCCCAAACAAGCCGAAGCGAGTATTTGGCGGGGAGGGACGGGTACGTACCCCAAACGCAGGCGAGAGAGATCAGCAGGCGGAGACCCTCACTGCAGCCCATCCCTCACTTCACCGAGCCTTCGTTGCAGTGGAATTAATATCTGCTGCCGGGCTCATTATAAGAACAGGTGTACTCAAATCAGAGGCGCTGCCCTGGGCCATGTGTTTCCTGTTTTGGGGCTGAATAACTCTTTTTTTTTTCTTTCTTTTTTTTTTTCTTCAGTGGAAAGTATTCAAAGCACCGAGCCGCGCTGCTGAACGCTTCGCCGGAGACAGCCCGAAGAGACCTGCAGAAGGAAGCAGAGCATCAATTTAGAGTTTGTACCAGAACTGCATCACCCCCCTCGCCACGGGTCCTTAACCCGACCCCAAAAGAAGAGGAAACGAGAAGAAAATCATTTGGCTTCCAGTAAGAGCTTCCTGGGGCTGTACAGAGCCTTCCCGACCCTGCCACCCCTGAGGGGACAGAGGGGGGTGACTGTCCCCTGCTGTGGCACCATCTCAATCCCTGCTGCTCCGTCCGTGGGACGCGCAGGGAGGAGGATGGGGGGGGTCTTTAAAATCCCAACAAGGAAAAGCCCAATCCTCATCCTGGGGCTGAGCCTTCAGAAAAGGGACCTGGATGTGAATTTGCTCCTATTAAACGCCATCCCCACTGCGTGCTCAGGGATGGGGACGGTGTCCCCCCCTCCGTCGGGTGTCCCCCTGGCAGGGATGGAACGGGGACCACAGCCTCCCACACGCAGCGGGGATAACCCCGCTCAGTCCTTCCGCTGCTGGAAAAGGGGTGAGAAAATCTCCCCTGTTTGTGTGTTTTCAGCGTAATGCATTATTCACCTCCTCCGATGCTCGGCCCGCGCAGCTTGGAAAACGGGAGAAGTGGGTTGGCGGTTTTTTTCCCTCTTGCTTTCTTCACGCTTTCATGGGTTTTTTCTGGTTTTCGGAGGAGAGCAGAGGCGACAGTGTGAACAGCAATCCCGCCACTGCTTTAAACCGAACGTGAGCGCCGCAAGGGAATAAAGGGTGAATTCGCATCCCACCGCTCCCCAGTGGAGGCCAGATCCGAGACCTCCATGAGTTTTGTCACCGGTAAGTTATTTCTAACGATAAAAAGCCTAAAACCGCACTAAACCGCCCCGGGATCCTGCTAGGCTGCTCCTTCCTTCTCGGAAAACGTCTGACAGCAAAAAAAACCAAAACACCAAACAAGCCTTTGCCCATTAATCAGCAGTTCATGGGAGGGAAGAGTTGGGCAGAGGTGTAAAAAGGAGAGGATTAGTAAGAGCAGGACGGGGGGAGCTGTAAGAGACGGACCGTAAATTCCCTGAGGAGGGGCAGGAGGCCCTCCAAGCCTTGGATGGAAAGCCTCAAACACTCACAAAGAAATAAATAACGCAGGCCTGGCCTTCCAAGAGCTGATGAGGCTCACGCTTGTGGCGCCCCAAAGCGCGGGGGACTTATCTCGGGGAGAGGTGATAGCTCTGCCACTCGTGTGGTGAGCTTGCTCCTTCTCAGCTCTCGAGGCCACTGTGGCCGATGGGTGACCTTTGCTTCATTATCCGCGAAATGTGTACGAAAGCGCACACCCTAAAGAAGATTAAGGATCATGCTAAACATGGATGACTATGGCATGTATCTCGCCACCCATATCGTGCTCCACGTCACCTGGGAGAAGGGAGAACCGGGAGGCAAGGCTGTCCTCGGCAAGGGGGGGTGGACTGTGCTAATTCAGCAAACAGAAAAGGGGACAATAAGTGCCCCTGGAGGGGGAACAATAAAGAAATAAAAGAAGATCATGCCTGGAAACTGGAAGATTCTTTCTGGAAGATTCTTCATGGAAGATTCTTCCCAAGAAAAAAGGCTGTACCTGGGAAGACTTTTCCAAGAAAGAAGAAGATCTTGCCTGGGAAGATCCCCTGAAAAAGACTCTGGAACCAGGACCGGTGATCTCTCTATTTCTGTCTCATCCTCTGTCTTTTCCTTTCTCCATCCCTCAGTTTCTCTTTTCTCTTAGAATTGTTAAGGAACCACTAAAGTCATTAAGTAACGACCTTAAGTACTGTTTGCCGTAAGTCGTCGCATGCCTGTCATTAAGTAACACAACACATACCTCACCGCTTGCCATAATTTATTATATACCTGACTAATTACCGTGGACTTGTTAAGACCTATACTACTAATTTTGGGAAGCTAATAAATGTTTCGATATGGACCTTGAGATTTGTCTCACCTTGGTGCTGTTGGGAATTTACAAACCCGGAGTCACTTACTCCACCTCTTTCCTGAGAGTGGGAGACCGACAGGACACATCTCCTTTCCTTGGTGCACACACACACACCAGGAGCTTCGGCTTGGCTGGAAGATGGCGGCAGTTCCTACTGGGGTCTCCAGGACTGAGCTCTTGGGCAGATGATGGAGGGTTGAAGCCATCAACTTGGGGTATTTTGCAGAGCGGCAAGTTGCCCCCGCACAAATCCCCCCCAAAAGCCAGTGTTGAGGAAGGAAGGTCTCCAACGGATGGGCTCCACCAGCTCAGCCCACCCCACCCAAAAGCCAGTGGCAGGGAAGGAAGGTCTCCAATGGATGTGATCCACCAGCTCAGCCCCCCATCACGGCTGCAGCGTGGTCCCCAGCCCTCCCCTTGCCACAGATGCACCATCGTGGAGAAGACCATTGACCACAAACTGGTCCAGGAAAGCCACAAAAACCCCAGCACGACCTGTGGGACACTACAGCAGCAGCACGACCCAGTGCTGGGCTGGCGCCATCCAGAAGGGATGGGAAAAAATGATTTAACGAGCAAAACCATCAGGAAAAAAAAAAGCCTTTCCAGGAAGCACCCGAAGGCATGAAAAACATAGAGGCAGTCACAGAAAAACCTCCTTTAACCGAAAATAATGATCCTAAATGCCTTTACTTCCCCCATCATCTCAGGCTGAAGTCTCCCTGATGGAAAGGTGATGGAGGCACGGCCCCAGGCTCCGTATTTATCCATGGCAGAAGGTTCGATGATGATGGTGGTGCTCAGTGGTCATCCTGGGTTTTGTCAGAGGCAGAAGAACCCCAAACCTCCACACGGGAATGGACCGAGACCCAAGCAAATATTTTCAATCTCTGCAAAAATATCCATCAGTGCTAAAACCATCAGCCATCCCACAGGAATTACCCCGAGCCACTCATTACCCCCCGAAGCCGGAACGCTCCTGCTCATTACTGATCTTCAAATGAGCTGACGAGGTCCCCATTGACCCTCTGATGAATCTGGTCTTGGGGGTCTTTGTTTGAAAATGGCTCCGGGAAGTGATGCTTTTTGGGTTTTACAGAGGGTAGAGCCCGATTCTCCCCTTTCTCAGGATGGTTTGATGGAGGCTGGCAGCGTCCGGGTGCTGCGGTGGCCCTGACACTTGTCCCCAGCCCTCCCTGCAGGCTGAGGGACCGTCTCCATCCCTCACAAGACACATCCTCCCAACCCAATGGCCCGTGTCCCACCACCCGGAGCCAGCTCCACCTCTGGGGGACAACTGTGGAAGGGCTCTTGTCCCCAGCGAGGGTGTTGGGGGGGACATGGGGCTCCCTCCATCACCCCACTGGTCCCCCAGCCCCCGCTGAGGTCAATCCCAGCGCAGAGGAGAATGCAGAAGAGGCACCTAAAGAGGTGGGGTTTGAGGTTAAAATTAATTTAATGTAAACATTGACATTTCTGAAGGTAGAGATCGTACTTGCCCTGAAAAACTCTCCCCTTGTGGAGAAAGCCAAAGGTGCTGTGCCTTCTCTGACCTGGAGGCTGGGCAGCACCCATGGGCACCCATGCTGGTGTAACTGGTTTCAGGCTCAACATGTTGTGCAGTGTCCTGCAGGGCTCATCAGACACATAGAGGGCATCACCACCAGCAGGCAACGGCCGAGGACCCCCAGATCCACGGGGAGCCCTTGGAAAGGCTCAGATTGGGTCTCCCCACAGACCTGAGGGCTGGGGAGAGGAGGATTTCCAAGTAGTTAACCATTAATTTAGCAATCTAAAATGCCAGGGTTCTCAAAACACCATTGCCACAAACTTCATCTCTGTTTTGTCCAGATCCGGAGAACACGGCTTCTGATTAAAGCCAAGCAGAAAAGGTGAGGAGGGAAACTGAGGCACGGAGCCACTCTGAGGGCAGGGGCCAGGGACTGGGCTGGTGGGAAGCAGGTGGCTGTGGATGAGACCCAGTGGGTGCTGGTGTGAAAGACACTGGTTGTGATGGGTCCCTTGAGCAACCACATCTTTCTTCATCCGGCCAGTTTGGGGGCTGGTCCTGCAGCGGGGGGGGAAGAGACGAGGAGAGATGTCAACTGCGGAGCATCCTCAAGTCAGAGCGAGGAAGAGGAGGAGGAGGTGTCCCAGTGCCACCAGCACACTGGTGGTGGTGCGGGATGCAGCAGCCGAGGACTCACCTGAAGGCAGAGGAGACCTGAGGTGTGGGGAGGGCTGTGGGCTGCCCTGGCAGGGGACCCCCCCACCCCCTCCCCAAGTGGAGTCCTGCCACCTACCAGCCCCCGGTGCCACCCACCACTCCTACAGGGACCCGCTGCCCTCAGGGCCACCGCCGCTGCTCTGGGACCCTCCAAAGCCAAGGACACCCTTGCAGCCCATCCCACCCCCCCCAAATTTTGCCATCTCCGGTGAGCACCGCGGAGGTGGGGGCGATACCTATCCAGGAGCAGGGGTGTTTGTGGGTTAGCAAGGAGTAGTTGAAGGAGACGGGGTTGCTGACTCTGCAGACGTAGGTTTCTATGGAGGGGTTGAAGGAGACAAGCTGCTCAGAGCCACCCGAACCATTCAGCGGGAGCTTGCTGGGGGGGATCCACTCGTAGGTCACCCCTTCCAGCCCCACCGAGCACTCCAGGGTGACTTTGCACAATGCCGGCTCATCCCTGATCACTTTGGCCTTCACCGTGGGCTTCGGCACCGGATCTGCAAGAGGTAGTGGGGCATCAGAGCCTCCCCGCCCCGCCGCGGGGCACTGGGACCACCCTTCCCATCCTCATGGCTCACCGTAAACCTTCAGGAGGATGGTTTCAATGTGCTCCTTCCCTTTCTTGTCCTCCAGGTAGACCTGGTACACGCTGCTGTCGTTCTTCTGCAGGTGGCTGATCTTGAGGGTGTAGTTGAGGAAGAGCTCCAGGCGTCCCTTGTAGGTGGTGTTGGGGTAGTGGACCTGCTGCCCGTTCTCCCAGCTGGCGATTTTCAGAGTGTTGGCGCGTCGCCAGTGGATTTGGGGGTATCCATCCTGCAGGCTGGGGCTGAGGTACGCCACCCCATCAACAACCCCCGCCACCTCCAAAGGATTGTGGTGTGCCCAGGCTGGCGAGAAAGCAGAGACCGGTGCTGCTTGGACAGTTGGACACAACCCACCCCTCCCTGGGGTTTGACCCCCCCTTGGGGACCTCAGTTCCTCCCAGATGTGGAAAATTGGGGTAAGAGTTGAGGGGGGTCAGCCTGGAGAAGAGAAGGCTCCGGGAAGACCTTCCAGCCCCTTCCAGTCCCTCCAGGGGCTCCAGGAAACACGGGGAGGGACTCTGGAGCAGGGAGGGGAGNCATTCTCTGATAATGCAAATAACCCATTTGCTCACTAATTCCTAACACCTTTGCCCTCTCTCGCCCTTGGGGGCGTGTAGCAGGGACAAACCCTATAACCGGTGGCAGGATTTCTGCCTCCCCACCGTGGCCACTCCCTGCCCAGATCCCCCAGTGAGGTCTTTTTTTCCCCTTTGCTTTCATTTTTGGGGTCCTCCCTCCCCTCCAGGCTCACCCAGAGCAGCCCCTCACCCCCAGTTTGGTGACGGTGATGGCAGGGGCTCCCGCGGGAAGGGAGCCCGTGGGTC